>JARFYF010000063.1:99061398-99075043 GCA_030265395.1 Rhina ancylostomus
TTTCTGTACTCAAGAACATGAAGTGTGCTTAATCACCCAAGAAATTCTATAAGTATATTAAGAGCAAAAGGGTAACTGGGGAGAGAATAGATCCCTTTAAGGATCACTGTGGTCATCTTTGTGTGGAGCCTCAGGAGATGGGCAAGGTCTTAAATGAATACCTCTCTTTTGTATTTACTGTGGAGTAGGTCATGGAAAGTGTTGCATTCTGGGAAGTTAAACCAAGGCAGTACTTGCATAATCAATGGCAAGGCCCTGGATAGTGTTGTAGAACAGGGACCCAAGGGTACAAGTACACAGTTCCCTGAAAGTAGCAACACCTCCACCCTGTCTACCTTTGTCATTACTGTCTACCTAAGGTGGTGTTCTGCCTACTTGCCTTAACTGGTCAGGGCATTGAGTACAAGATGTTGGTGAGACCACACTTGGAGTATTGTGTGCAGTTGTGATTAAGCTGGAAAGGACACAGGAAAGATTCACGAGGATGTTATACTGGGACTGGAGGGCTTGAGTTACAAGGAAAGATTTTAAAGGCTGGGGCTTTTTACTCTTTAGCATAGGAGGCTGAGGGTGACCTTGTAAAAGGTTAATAAAATTGAGGGGCATAGATCAGGTGAATGCTAACAGTGTTTTTCTGAGGGTAGGGGAGCCTAAAACTATTGGGCATAAATTTAATGTGAGAGGGGAAAGATTTAGAGGGGATCTGAGGGACAACATTTTTCACACAGAGGGCGGTGAGTATGTGGAACAAGCCACCAGAGAAAGTAGTAGAGACGGGTACAATTACAACATTTAAAAGGCATTTAGATCAGAAAGGCTTAGAGGGATATGGGCCAAATGCAGGCAAATGGAACTAGTTCAAGTAGGCAACTTGGTTAGCATGGTCAAGTTGGCCAGAGGGCCTGTTTCCATGCTGTATAATATGACTTTAATAAGATTGTTCAGCTTCAAGCACAAAGAGTTATGTAAGAATATGATATAGTGATGGGAATAAAAGTAACATGGCTTGAAAATGGTGAGGTTTATGTGCTTAATATTCTTGGACAGTAAGTATTCAGTAAAGAAATGGCAGATATAATTTAATCCTTATAAGTGGAGGGTGATGCACTTTGGGAAGACAAATCAAGGTTAGGAAATACACGATGAATGGGAGACCTTAAGCTGTATTGTGGAACAGAGGGACCTCACTGTGCAAGTTCTTGGATCCCTGAAGGTGGCAGCAAGGGCAGATAATGTGGGATACTTTCATTGGCCTGGGTGTAAGTATATGAGCAGGGAGATTATGGTACCACTTTGTAAAACATTGATTAGGCTACAAGCTGGAATATTGTGCATAGTTCTAGTCACCACAGTAGGAATGTGATTGTAATCAAGAGGCTGCAGAGAAGATTCAGGAGGATGTTACCTGGGATAAAGAGTTTCATTTATGAGAAAAGACCAAAGAGATTGGGTTTGTTTTACCTGAAATGGTGAAGTCCGAGGGAGGACCTGAGGAAGGTATACAAAATTGAGGGTAGTGAGGTCGACAGTGAGAAACTTTGCCCCATAACAGAGATAGAGGGCAGATGCTTAGGGTGAGGACAAAGAGGTTTAGAAGGGTTCTGGAGGGTGGTGGTTGCAGTTATGTTCACATTTAAACAAGTATAAAGATGAGTGTTTGAATCAATACATGGATTGCTACAGACAAAATGTTGGTAAGTGGGATTAGTGTGGATGGGTACTTGGTTGACATAGATGTGGTGGGCCCTGGGGCCTGTTCCTCTGCTGGTTGACTCAATGAGCCAAGGAAGGCAAAAAGCTAGGTAGGGTGATAGTATTGATGAGTAAAGGCCTTGTTCTAGAGGGGGAAGGGACAGAATATAGTTGGTTAGAGAGGTGAAGGCAAAAGGGTATGGCCATCTACAGGGATTTACTACAGGCCTTCAAATGGAGGGAAGTGAGCAAATCTGTTGGGAAATCCGAGCTTTATAAGAAATGTAATGATATTGGAGGAAAATATCCAAGCGTCTGACTCTTTCCCTAACAGCAAACTGCCCCAGTCCTCTCTCCAGTTCCATCTGTTGCCCTTCCCACCACCACCTCATTCACTTCCTCTACAATCCTCATTGTCTTCAACAAAAGAAGATCAGAGAAGGAAGCCCTATGTGACTGCACATGTACCTTTGGGCCTTGTGCAGAGTAAAATATTTGATCTTCCTCCTCAAAGGGCCAAGTCAACAGCTGGTCCATGGACTGTAGTTGGGCATCTGTGCTCCTGGGGTATTGGCCATATTAATCTGATTATAGACAATCTGTGCCAACAACATGCAATTTGACATTAACTGTGTATGCTCACAAGTGAAGTAACAAGGATTGCTTTGATGGAAATTGGAAACCTGGAATGGAACTGAGCCACTTTAACACATTGTGTATACACTCCTATTGTGCATCTAATCTGTTTCAGATACTGGCAAACCTTACAAAGTAAAACTCACTGATTATATGCAGCAGTTAAAATTTAGTTATGAACACATGTTGAAGCAATCATTCCTAAAATACAAGCAAACTGCATTTAGCTCAAACAAAAGGTTTATTGAAACTTATACAAGAATACCCATGGCACAATAAGTTTTAAAAGCATTTAATGACATCGCACATTTTTAACGGATAGGGTAAGAGTCTACAGGTGCAGTCCCATACAACTGAAAACCTGTTGTACTACATGACTACAGGCCCAGTCTTTGCAAGGAATCATTCCTATTACGTATCCTGATTGTGCAGTAAGATGAAATTTTCATTACAATAGTTACAGGGACAGAAATACACACTATGTATCAAATAGTAAGGTAATGTAGCAAAATTATAACACGCAGTGCTTTAGCCAACAAGCAAATAACCATTTCAGTAACATTACTTTTCCAAAGAATGAATCCCCACTTCAACACTTAACAACAATGCCTGGAAAGGTTTTAATATACATCTAAAGTTTTATATTTGCACTAGAATTATTTGAAACATACAGTATAATGCAACTGAGCAACAAAAAGAAATTGTTAAAATTACAGCTTATTTAAAAGTGAATCAGTATACTAATTCATTCTTATATACCAACATTCTTTAATCACGCTTGCTGCACAAGACCCGGCAGTTTTTGTTAGCATCTGCTGCCAGGCTAACTTGATATTTTTTGAATTAAAATGCAAATTAATGCATGTTTGCCTTTTGTTATAGCAAAGATGATACAATATTTGTTTTAAATAAATGGGAATGGAAGTTTCTACTAGTCAAGACTCAGCATAGCAACTTTAGTAAATGGAATTGGACAAGTATTTTGGATCTTTTTAAATACACATTCCATGTGCACAATAAAAGTTTTGAAAAGCACTGCTGCCTTGCATTCCAGTAGCACATGGACGTAGATTGTTTTACTTCCAAGACAGCCTCACAAAATTGAGGAGAGATTTAGATGCTTGGACCCTAAACTACATATAAATCATCAACAACTGGTCCTTTCGTTTTTAAATGAAAACTGCCCAATGTACCTCGCATTCTAAAGATTAGCAAGTCTGATCTGATACTCTTGGTAAATTCAAAGTAACTGGCTTGAGGACATTAGGCACAGAGTATAATGTATTGGTTCTAAATGCTCATGCTGGAGTTTTGTTGGAAGTATATGAAATGCAGGCTATTGAGTTGCTCTACTTCTTCTTGCCAAACAGACTGAACCTCTTCTCTTTGTCTTTCTCTTTGTCTTTCTCCCGTCTGCCAGGACTGGATTCACCAGTTAACACCACACTTGCTGGCAGGGTCTGGGCACGGCTAGCTGCCGGAGTACTCTGGGTACTTGGAGGTGCCTCGCTCTTGTCAGTGAACACAGCAGAAGTGATAGCTTGAATCCAGCTGTTCATCTCCTCCTGTTTAATTAAAAATCAAGTTGTGATTAAATAAAATGATGCTTTCACAGTGAATTTACTGATGAATGCATACAAGAATGACCTATTCTTAGAAAAAAATCTTTAAAATTCCAGTTCATAAACTACAGATACATACAAAAATCTTTGCTTGTATTGATATTAGGAAGGAGGCAAAACTGGTTTCTGGGGTATAATAAAACTGACTTGAATATCAAAATGCAAACAGCAATAGCTAATTTTACTTACGATAGGTTTAGAAACTTACATCATCTTTGGCTTGGAAGAGATATTCATTGCCATCGCTCAACCTGTTTAGACAGAAAGAATTTATATGCATTTGTTGCAAAATAAAATCTAACACCAAATTTCCAGATTTGACCCTCTGTTGCTGTGTGTGTGCACACATACATGAGCCTGTGCCACGTGTACAAAGAAAAGGATTAACAAAGCTCCCATGGTAAACATCTCTGCTAATAGTCATTGCTTTTTCTAAACATAAAGAATGGCTGCTTGGGCAAGGTACCAGAGTACCAATTGAAATTTGCAGATCTATACCACAGCAGCATCTTTTCTACTGCAACATATAGGAAAAGGTCTCAATTCACTTTTACATTCACTGACAATATACATTAAATAGAAACACTGAAGCTTATTCTGAACATTTGCACGTAAATACACCTTTAACTTATGAAACATCCCAAAGTACTTAACAAGAGTCCCATCAAAAAAAAAACTGACACTGAGACAGAGTGAAGGTGACAATCCAGATAACAAACAGGCTGCAAGGTCACGGAAAAACTAAAAATATGAATATTTTAAAACTGAAACATTGCCTCAGGGACATTCTGTAGAGGCCAACAACTATAAGGTTAAAAGGCTAAACATGACTTGGAGCAGTGGGATGAGTGAAAACTTATGTATGAGATAGGAAACTGGAATAGAGGTCTGAGGATAACATGGATGAGGGAATGAGTTAGGCAGGGCTGCAGTTGAACAATGCTATGGAGGTGGGAACAGGTGGTCTCAATGATGATGTTAGGAAACTCAGGAGGATCAAATACTAAAACTGAACTGGTGGGCTGAACTTTAACAATTCCTTCCTATGTAACTGTGTCCAGGTGTGTAGTGGGGACCAGCGATATTGGCTTCAGACTTGTTTATTTGGAGAAACTTTTAATAATCCCACATTGTGTGTCAAGTAAACAGTGTGACATATACAAGAAAACAGAGTGATCCAGAAAGGTAGTGGCAAGATAGAGATGAATGTCATTGGTGCACATATAGAACTCTATGTTGCCTCTTCAATTCATATTGCGGAGGGGTAGCAGGTGGATGAAAAATAGTATGGGGACAAGAATAGATCTTAGGAAACTCTGAAGGTAAAGACGTGAGAGGGGGAAAAAAGTCATGCAGGGATTTCTGCAGCTACAATTTGGTAAAAAGGAATGGAACCAAGCAAAGGCAGTAGAACAGCATTGAAGTGAGGGAGAGCAGTGAATTGTGTTAAAGGATGAAGATGTGCTGAGAAGAATAAAGGAGGATGTTCAACATTATGAAAAATGTATTTTGTGCTATTAAAGAACTGACATTTCAGTACTGTGACGGTACTGGAAACAAAATTGAAATGTTTTAAACATAGAATTAAGAACACTGATTTGGGAGCAGACAACACATTCAAAGTCTTTGGGTGGTGGAAAGATTGGGTTTTAATTACCAATGAAATATGGTCAAGAATGACCTTTTTGAAGAGGAGGTCTTAATAACAGATTTGAAGGTGGAACGAAAAGTGCAAGCAAGCTGTTAATAATGTCAACTAACTCTAGACCAGATTTTTTACAGAATTGCCAGAAGTTTGGTAAGAATAGGATAAAGTGAACCAGAAGTGGGCCTCATGGATAAGGTGAGCTTAGAGACAACAAGGCAGAAGATGGAAGAGAATCTAGAAAAAAAACAATGAATCCTTGAATATGGCAGAAAGAAACATTTGAGGAAATCAGTCCAAGTGGGCAAGGGGAACAGAGGAAACAAACAAAGGTAAATCAGTGAATAGTCTTGTTCTCCATGTCAATGATGTTCATGAGAACCTTGCGCTTGTTATCAGAGGCGAGGTTGAAAGAGGCACTTAAGATGACAGTGATCAAGAGAAACTGGGAATCATCTGTGTACTTCTGAATAATCAATATCAGCATAAAAGGCAGGACCAGATAATCCTAAGTAGTCCACGTTAATCAGAAGCTGCAGAAGAATTGGATCAGAGGTCAGATGGTTGAGAATTGAAAAGCACGTTAATGAGATAGGAAAGCTTTTGTTTCAAGGGGTGAACAATGAACACACTGGAATTGGGAGGGGCAATGAGAACATGAGTGTAGATGAAATAATTTAAAGATGTCTTATTCAGTGAAAGTTACAAATGGCATAGACCAGCTAATGGACTCCAGACATAATATGATCAAAAACTCCCACTATTCACATCACAATTTAATGTCATGTTCTTTGACTATTTCATCTATAATTTGGATAAATCTTTCAGTTCTATACCTAACATGTTAACTTATTTTTTTCAGGCATTTTAAGTCCTCTATGTGTTCTCCTTATAAAATGTAATTTAAAAGAAACAATGTTGCACAATGGTAAGTTTAAACTGATTTGAAATAGACACAAGGGGAGTAAACGTTATTTCTTATGCGTCTAACAAATGAAAAAAGCATATATAATAAGGCACTTACTTGAGTTTAAAAACATGCTTCTTCTTCTTGTAATCAACAGCTACCTCACATAGTGCTTCCTTTAGGCTAATTGGAACCTCACCATGATATGTGATCCCTGAACTGGCATTCTTTGCATCTTTATAAAAACCCATCTCCTGGTTGTTTATAACACAATACACGTGGTGCCAAGATCTGAAAAAAAAGAAAAAATGTGAACTTAGTCATCAATAGTTCTAAAAATATTTTAAACAATGAGATACTGAATTCATTTCTGATGCTACTTCACAGGTGCAAATCAGCTTTGCTACATCTTGCCAAAGATTCTTCATGTAGTGCTTAGAATCAGCGCATATTCACTTGTTGCAAAATCCACACATACACTTGCCAGTGTTAGTGATAACACAGTAATCAAGAATGGAGTCCATTGCTGACTTTTCACACCTTTAAGTGCACCATCTCTATTAGTGACCTTGTTGATGTCAACTAGCTCAGAACAGATTAAAAATTCAAAACTTTCTTGGACTGTTTTAGTCGAATGAACTGGCTAAGAATTTATTGATAAGCCATAAAGGGAACATTGTTGTGACATCTATCTGCTAGGTATTATTGAGCAAATCCTCCTCCCAAAAACCTTCTGATTTTTAAAAACGTCTACTATCTGTTGAAAAGCACTTTTTAAACACTCTGTAAGCACATCAATATTCATACATTTCAATTCTTTTCTTCCTGCAACTTTATAAATACAAGCCCATAATTGCATAATAACTACAACATCACCAAAATGATACTGTGCTGTGTTATGTGGCAGTGCAGCATGTTTCAGTACCAGTTCTGGAGAAGGACNNNTAAGCTCTTGTTCTTATACAGACTGCAGTGGAGAGATGCAAACAGGAGAACAACTAGAAAACTTAACGGCCTCAGACAGGAGCTTGATGGACTGAACAGTGCTATCACTGGGTTAATATTGCACACCTAAACCCTGGGTCACACCAGGAGTGGAAAAAACCCAACTGGAGATTGCTGAGTCTTTCAGCTTCTACAGCTGCAGGATAGAAAAAGTGTATGTTCAGTCTTAAAAGCAAAGAAGGAACTTAATGCCTCAAATTCAATCTATTCTCAGAAATTCATACTTAAGAAATTGATGTTACCTGCTTGATGCTTTCTTATTGTGTGCTTCCCACTCATGTTTGCGATGCAGGAAGCCTTCCATCTGTGCTGAGGGAGTTTCTTGTGACTTCACAGGTAAAGTAGCAGATTGAGACTGCAAAGGCGAGGTCTTGGTTTTACGATCTGAAGTTGGTGAAGCTGTCGGACTCGGCTCTTTGGAACTGGTTCTCTGTTCAGTGGTGCCATTCACCATCTCACTTGCTTCAATTGTATCAGATATCTGGATTCAATGGATAGTAAATGAATCACTGTTTTATGTAGTCCAAAAATAGCTTAAAAGTAAACACACTGAAAACTGAATCTATATAGTCTTCATGCATTGAAAATTTCATCACTTGTGTAAGAATTGGAGATGTTAGTATTTTCAGTGAACTGTGTCACAATGCGATGGAACATTAACTGCTTAAAAATTGCCATTGAGTTGTTAACTGTCAGCCCAACCCCAAAGGTTTTGTGGCCAACTCAACAGTGCAGATAGGCACTGAAATACAAATAAGTGAATTCAATGCAGAGTACTGAGTTATCTGATAGTTGACACCTCAACTTGAGAGAACTTTAACAGGAACTTTACTCTAGATCCCCGGATCTGTGATGAAATTGCATTTGAGTGGAGATTAGGTTGTAAAGGAGCAAATAGAGGTGCACTGATCACCAAAATCCAATGACTGGCACCAACTCTTGATATCCGAGTTTCCATTAAGTGATTTGAAAGGAGTATAAAAAGGCTACTGGTACTCTTAAAATAATCTTGAGGTTATGGGGATGGGTTACAGTGGGAAGAGAAGGGGATGCATTCCTAGTACTGCCAAGTTTGCTCAAAAAAACTCTGGATTAGTAGGGCTTCTTGTGAAAATTACCAAACTGGAATTTCACATACTGGTCAAGTAAATCTGAGAAGTGGATATGATTGACAACTTATTGCAGTCTCCAAATGGGATCTCAAGTAAGTAGTTCTTGCGTAATGATATTGATCACCATTCAGTGAGATTAAGCACACAGCAACTTTAACAGTGACCTGGACAAGGTAAACTGTTATGAATACAGAATGAGTATAAACAAAGTCTACAATGTTTTTTTGAAGTAGGGGGATTAGTGAAAGTTTGAAAATACTCCCCTCCCTTTCTTTCTCTCCATATTTCTTTGTTAGACTAAAATCAACATTGTAATCAATTTTTTTTGCTAATCTGATGGAATTTTGGATTTGATGAAAGATTTATGCAAATTTTTGTCCTGATATCGCTGATAAAAATACTGACTTCCAATTTAGTAAAACTGAAGCATTCCAAAACTAAAAATTAAATTTAAATTGAAAAGGAAAGCTGACAGTATAAAAAACTGGAATCCACTCTCAATGGCAACAAGTAATGAAAAATCCTTAAGTAACTCAGGATATTCAGCCCTTCTAAAAATAGTTTCATACTGGTACTGATGATGGGGCTTATGGGAAGTAGAGAAAATGTTGACAGTGAAGTAAACCAGACATGCAAATAAAGATAAATAATGTGGTACTATCTAAACTTGATAAAATTCCATTCTACTGAACTCCCCTTCAAAACAGGTCACGTTCTTCTAAACACAAGACTTTGCTTATGCTCATTTACTCTTTCTCATTAAGACATAATTTAAGCATGCAAAGATTTCAATCTTTATAGATCACATCATGCAGACCTTCACCATCACCCAAGTATAGTTATTTTGTAGTTCAAAAAGATAAAGGATCACAGCTTTCAGTGCAAGTAACATTTTAAGCAGAGTAACTGTCAATTTTTAACTATTATGGAACTAGAGTTATTAGAAAAAAAGTCAAGAAAGCCACTCAAAGTCAATACAGTTATTTACCCCTAAAACAGAGAGACCCAAGTCTTGCTTTGTTGTTCATGTTGCTTGCTGCGGTATGATCCTTACAACCTAGAGAGCAGCAAGCTTCCAGTAGTTCTGCAGTTTCTATCTGGATAGGGTAGGAATCTTCAGAATCCAGTCATCCAAATTATTTGGACTGTAATTCCAATACATTTAGCCACAGAAATCCAGAGTACCCTTGGTTCTTGTGTTATCAATACCTGTCATTTCACTAATTTGTATTTGCAGCAATTGACAATGACAAACACACTGGTAACACGTTATTACTGCTAAGAATCTGCTACAGCTAAGTATTTAATGCTGCTCGACCTTTAAAGTGTGATCACATGTATGTGCACCTTTCAACAAATGTGTATGCACATAGTATAAAAATGCTCAGGGCAATATTTCAAACATTTTGTTTTACACCAGAAACATGCGAGATGTAAATTCTCAAATCAAGTATCGCAATGCCTATTAATTTGATTATTTTCTTGTCCTCTACTGTAATTGGCATTTTTCCCCAGAAGGTATTGAATAATCACAAATGTCTTGATTGCTCTCTGAACTCTGAAATAGTACTTATCAACATTAGACATGGCAGTGACTTTCCCCAAGACAGTGTTGTGATTCTGGCCACTGCTTTCACTGAATTGTCATTTATCTCAATTAATACTTCTCTGTAAAATTTTGTAAAATAAATGCATTTTCAACATGTTTGATTTCTGCCTGGTCAATGCTGACAGATTTGTAGAATTCTTGAAATATAGAACTGGTTCGTTTAATACAAACATCACTCTAACGTAAGAAAATGGTAGTTGGTGGCAGACGTGACAAGGAAATTAGTAAAATGGTAGACAGGAATAACAAATCAAGCCAGTGTTAGTAAGTTCAGGTGAGAACATACAAAAAGCCTGTAAAGCCTCAAAGCTTGGTTGCTTCATTAACTCTTTCCAAACCAAGAAATACCTTTTTAAAAAGCAATACTTAGGGGCTTTTGGGTTTCAGTACAGATAATAAATGATCCTGACAATATTTGCTTGCAAATACTTAAATACAAAGTTATCGAAGAAAACGTCCAGTGTCGGCTGAACTTTAATAATTGTTTAAAAACATGCTAAAGGCATGCAAAAAAAAAACATTATGAAATATAAAAATGATGGGAATTTGTTCATCTGGTGACAGTTAAAACAGAAACAAAACAAACAGTAGATTTGATCCATTCATAACTTTGCCATTGTTAGTTTCAATATTGTCATGTTCAATTTAGCGATGGTGGACATTGTCACAACCAAATCAAAATAAATATGCAATAAGACAGTCACGCATCAATAATATTCACTAGCATCTAGTAATTATGATTATTCAGTGATAAACTGCATTTTACAAAAATGTATGGAAAATAATCAAATAACAGAAGTTTCAAGTGGGCCCAGACTGCACACCAATCAGAAAAGAAGGGAGTATATTAGTAAATCACAAGTGAATTTTGCCTAACAAGCTGCTTAAGATCATTTAGGATCTTATGAAGTGAATAGTAATAATTTTTTTAAATGTTTCACGACTAATTTATGTTTACACAAAAAAGTTAAAAGCACTTTTCTTCAGCTGATACCTCACTTAATTTAAAACAGCATCTATTTTGCCTTGCTGCTATTAAGAGTCCAGATACAACTATGGATGAAGTTATTTGATACTAAAATTTTTAGGATTCAAACAATTCATTTAATAAATTTGTCAACACATACGTTTTCCATCATACAGTGCTTCATGAACCAAAATAGAGTTCCAGTACTGGTTTGCACAATTTGTCACCAATAGCAGAGGAAAAGAAACAAAATAGTAATACTGCAAAAATAATCACAAGGTCATACTAGTGCACAGAACTAATGAATACTATTGCATTTGATCAGAGTTTACAGGAAAGTGCTAAGAAATCTGTAATTTACTTTCACTGCACAGTACATGGCAACTTGGTAAAAGAAAATCAAAAATTTGCCAATGTTGGATATTCGAAATTAAAACAGAAAATGCTGGAAAACTAGGTTGGCTAGGCAGCATCTGTGGAAAGAGAAACAGAGTTAAAGTTTCAGATTGAAGACTCTTCATCAGACCCTTCTGACCTGAAATGTTAATTCTGTTTCTCTTTACACAGATGCCGCCTGACCTACTGAGCATTTTCAATATTTTGAGTTTTTAATAACATAGTAAGTCCATTACATGTACAAAATAAATGAATGACTGTAGCTTCACAGGAAATGTACACAGTTTAATTTTTAGATTTTGCTATTCAACATCAACTTAAAAAGATACACCTAAAACTCTGTAATTCTTGGGGAAAAATATTAAAAGTTCTGGTACTGTTTAGTGATGTCAATGTGCTGCCTGAGGACTGTTATTTGTAAGATAATGCCTCGGTGATCATATATTCCATTAGCAGCTTCTAAACATGCAAATAATTTGTTAATCAATCCTTGCTAGCTCATGTGCTGAAGGTATCTCATTATACAGTGCCTTACAATTACAGTGAATTATTTGGGACATTTTCAAAAAAAGGTGCATTTAGAACAAAGGAAACCAATTCTTCACACGACAATTTCCCTTTCCAGTATGTCCTCTTTCATTTCCTATGGCAAATTTGATTATTTTTAAAGTAAAAATGAGCTTTTACTTCAAAACTCAATGTGCCAAGTTAAATATTACAAACAAAACTTAACCTGCTTTCAAAAATACTTGCACAAATCACCTGATAATTTGTTGTCATTTCCAAATTCATTGCTCATCTTTCTCACAATTTGATGTTTATTGAGGTGCCTGAAAGCAAGCTGGTTTCAAGGCCCTCACAAGAAAATAGGTAGACCACTTGGTTGCTTGCTTTCCCTGCCATTCAATATAACGGTTGATCTATCCCACTCTTCAATTCCTTCTCTGTACAGATCCCATAGGGTTCAATTCCCTGATCTTTCAAATATGTATCTACCTCCACTTTAAATATTCCTAATGATATAGTGTTACAGGTTTCTGAGGCAGAGAAATGTCACAGGTTCACCACTCTGTGAGAATTTCTATGAATTTTGGTTTTAAATGACTGGCCCTTAATATTGAAACTATGTCTCCTTCTTTGTGATTCCCCCACTGGTGAAAACATCTTCACATCTACTCCATCGTGACCTCTTAAAACCTTGTATGTTTCAGTAAGATCACCCCTCATTCATCTGAACTCTAAAGAATACAGACCCAACCTGTTTAGTCTGTCTTGATAAGACAATCCTCTCATCTCAAAAATTAGTCTGACAAATCACTTTTGCACTGCTCCAATGCTAATATATCCTTTCTTAGTTTAGGGGACCAGCACTTCACCTCTCTGGTCACCATTCCAACTCCAGGTAATTTTGTGACACAGAACTGGACAAAAATAAGACCATTTACTTCCATATCCACCTCAATCTTAAAAAAAGCCCACTTCTACCCTCAACATGGCCTGAGTCTATCCCTCCCTCAGCTCACTCAATGCTGAAAATTTCAACAAAGCACATTATCTGTAGGTCTAATTATTTTAGCACTCTCAGGCCAGTCTCCTATCTTCTACCCAAGAGAAACCTGTGCTCATTCAGAACTCTGTAACCTTGCTCCAGGGCTTATTCATTCATTATTTGTGCTCACTGAGCAATACTGACTCCATGGATACTGATCTTTCAAATACATATCTACCATGTGTACTGTTTACTCTGTGAGCTTCACACAAACAAGGAAATTCATTGCACTCTGGTGCATGTGACAATAAACTGATCTAACCTTATCAATAATACCTCATCTAGTCCTCACAATGCCTCACTTCTCTCCCACCTGGTATGGCTACCTCTGCACTCCATCCAACCCCTCGCCCCCCACACCCAAAGTAGCTGTCTCTGCAATCCCTTTCAGTACTACAAGCCTTTGGATTTCTTTGCTCCTTCAACTCAGGTCTTGTGTAATACTGATATTAATTGCTCCAACACCTGCAGCCATGCATTTCAATGCCCAGACCATATCCTCTGC
>JARFYF010000063.1:99090030-99101920 GCA_030265395.1 Rhina ancylostomus
TTAGATCTCGCACCATGCTAAAGAAGCGGAACTTGTCACCAGTGTCAAAAAGCTTTGCCCTCCGAGCTTCACACGCATCAAGAAGTGTTTTCCATGCCTCCAAAACTTCTGTTTCACGTTTCTGAATATCATCAGCTTTGTCACCAGCATAAGCAGCTTGGAGGCGGGCAGCATCCTCCTGCAGCTGTCTTACCTTTAACACAACATATTAGCATTTATCACAAATATTTTTGCTTTCTCATCCTCATTATCTCTTTCTTTGTTATCATATAATAATACTGTAATCTAATATTAACACCTTGAGCTATGTACTTTTCCACTGTTTTCAATTCTGACAACCTCATGTGTTCTATAGATTACATCATTTAATTTAAATAAATATACTGAACAGCTGATGCTTTGTATATCCACAGCTAACTTCAATTGATTTCTTCCTCCCATTTCCCTGTTCAGAAATTTGTTCTTTCATTGTGAATGATACTTGAACTGAAAGGTATTAAAATATTATCTGTAGGATACCACAGACTGTGGTTTGTCGGCTTCTGCTTGCATACAAACATTTCCACATCTAATGATAAGATGCTGAGTGAAGATCTGCTGCTTTCTCACATGAGTTTGAGAGGGGAAAAGGAAAAAGGGGGAAAATTGAAGGGGATTTAGGTCTGCCAATCATGCACAATTTCTTGTTTCCAGTTTCAAAGTGGCACTGAATATGTTCTGAAATGTAATACTATTCATTGTTTTGCCTGGAATGCAGGCTAATAGGAGGAAGAGAAATAATCCCTTTTAAAGAAAGAGACATAATTCCCATCCTTAGTAATTATGCAGCATTAGCAGAAATCTAGCAGCAATTCTTCTAAATAATCATGTTATTGATATTCTGTGCCACCTAGATGACTGGAAAGATAAATTATTTTAAAATAAAACACAGCGAAACTAAAAATGAATGAAAAGGGGCTAACCTTTTGCAACTGAACCACATCTCCAATAATGGTCTTTCTTCTAAAAGCTATAATGGTTCTGGCAATAATCACCATTCTGCCTTGCAATACCAACATTATATATTTCAAAAACATTTGTGAAAATGCACAGATTTTGATGATCCAGAAATGGAGAAATAAGTCTGAAATCATAATGTGATCTACAGAATATTCCACTAATAAACCCAAGCTATGTCCATCACTCTATTAATATTAACTCCATTGAGGATGTTTTTTATTTTCTACCTGGGTACCAAGAGCCTGAATGTCATGTTCAAATGTTGTATGCATCCTCTGCAATGCTTCTACAGTGTTCTGATCTCGTCCAAGTTCCTCTGGGAGTTTCTTGTGCTTGTCTTGAATTCGCCCCAGGATTTCCTTAGCATCATGGTAAAATTTGTGCAGTTCGTAGGAAGCTGCCAGGATTTGTGTTCTGGTGTCAATAAGCTCAAGGAGATCTGCCCAAGCCTCATTGAGTCCATCTTTCCATTCAGCAATTGTGGCAGCATCAGAATGTCCAGAATTGATCAGCTCATCTGCCATATGGTTCACACTGTCGACACGCTCCTGACCAATATTACCAGTATCACGTGCAAATTCACGGAATCTCTCTTGTAGCATCTGAAAAGAAGAGTTACTTATTAAACCAAAATTTAGAGCAAGTTTTTTTGATTCAGTTAGTTAGCTCAAATGTTGAATATATTAAAGTAAAACTCAGCAGCTTTTAATGAAACAGCAGTTAGTGTGCTGTGATGAAAAGCCAACATCATACAGAGTTGAGCTGGGCCAGGGCTAGATGTATCAGGGCATGTATGTTTAACACTCAAAATTTTGAAATTCATTTTTGTCCATTGTTTTCAATAGTATTTTGATTAGCAATGAAGCACAAGATGTTATTGTGCATTAAAATGCTACAAAATGGGAACTGTTTAATTATATATTGTTCATCAGCAACACATAGCACTATTTGCACAGCAATGAATAGGAGAATTGCAACACTACAGTGTGTTTGCGCAAGCTGAGTAGCTTGGCAACACAATACTCAATGTTGTAACTTCACCACCACAATCACAATCTCAGAGTTTAAAGTCCCCCAATTCTTCTATGAAACATCCTGTTCCTCTTCACGGGAGCAATGAAGGAAATCCAGAATGTGGGGTTCAGATAGCTGAAGATACAAATCTTCATGGTTGAGTGAAGAAAACTGAGTTTTCCCAGAAGGCAAAATTGGAGGAGCAAAAGTAATGTGGAGTTATGAAGGGCTGGAGGAGGTTAGAGGTGGGAACAGGCCAGGTCATGAAGGAATTTAGAAATAAGCATCATAATTCTAAAATCTAGATGTTACCATAGCAAGTACCAATGGAGCACAGTGAACACAGGTGTAACAAGCAAAGGGACTTGATGGGAGTTTGGATATGATCAGCATTGCTTTGAATGAGATCAACTTTAGATGGAAATGTGAAGGTCCACAAGAGAGTAACTAGGAAGAGTGTCAGTAGGAAAAGAATTAATGCTCAGCACTTATACCAGTACGTGATTGAGAATTCTGAACTGAGGCATCTCAGTAATTGGCCTGCCACTAAAGGACGGTGAAATTACTGTTGCACTACTTTCCACAGGAATAAATCACTGCATACATAAATGCAATATGTTGTCCGCAACAAGGTTGTGTCCACTTTTACGCAACAAGACAAAAACATAGAAAAATATCCAATTAGTGTCAGAGACAAATATGTACCGTAACGTGCTCATAGTCCTGTCCAAGCTCATGTGATCCGGCAACCACCTCACGTTCAGCGATCCACTGCTCCAGGTCATCCACCTCCCTGTTCAGTTGGAAAAGGCGGTACCTCTCATCTAGTTTCCCTCTTCTCTCCTCAGCCAAGTCTTTCAACCCAGCATAAAGCTTGTCCACCTGAGACTGGCGCATACTGATCCGTTCACTGAAAAACAAAGACATCAAAAAAAATTAATAAACATTAAGACCTTGTGAAAGGAAATGCTAACCACTCCTGTCCAAAAAAATCATAAACACAGAAGAATGTAGGCATTCTGCCACTTTTAATCTGGCGACATACCTATCACTCCATTTGCAATAGTACAACTTATATTTGTCACTTCCTTACTTTTACACAGTTCAATGGATATGCCTGTTGTAATTCATCTCAGTATCACAAATCAATGTAACATCACTATATTTATGTCCAGTATTTCTTCTTTCATGGAATTCACATAATCTTTTCAGTCAGCAAGATCACATTTTCTATCTTTATCCTCAGCTGAGTATGTTGCAATAATGCAGATTAATCTTCAGATCAACAAGCAATTGCAAGACCAAAATCATTTGGATTTCGATGGTGGACTTGAAAGAAATTAGGAAATGCTGCTAAAATACAACTTAGTTAAAGAAAAGTAAATCAATTTTGAGCTATTTGTCTCTTGGCATGAAACTTTGCCTGCTGGTGGAACTCAAGGGTCAGGTATAAAGTTTTGCATAATAGATAGAAATTCTTATAGGCCACCATCATGTATTTCCCTGCTCAAATTCTCTGCATCCGGCTAATGAAAATCTGCACTAAGAACAATGTATCCATAACATTCAGGATGCAACTTAGATATAGAACTAATACAAAGCATGTGAATTCAACAACGAAAGGGACAATTAAAATAAATAAAATACAAAACTATCAGCAAAAATTAACTCACTATGGGAAAAAGTGATAGGACATGGTTTATGAAATAGCTGAATAGAAGTGCAGAGGTAATTTCACCAGAATGATGTCTAATCTGCTCAATTTAATTTCATATTAATAAACTTTAAAATTACAAGTTACAATTTTTTAGTTTCTCATTATCATACATTTGCTATCTATAGAATGACTAAAATTTTGATTATAATCCCAGCTTATGTCACAAGGAATTCTTATATCGAAATTGCTGATCAGTGTAACCAATGCCACAAATCCCTCCTGTCAGTGGAAAGTTGGAAGTCATTAGAGATTCGAGGAAACTGTTAAATATCTGTACACAGCTTTCCTTTGAGGTCTGATCCTTCGTTGCGCTGCTGGTCATACAATTCCAGCCTGTGCTTTTTCTAAGGGAAAAGGGATAACTCTGGTGCGAAACATTTTTCAATCATGAAGTATTAAAGACATTTCAGGACAGCAAATCCCTTGATCCACCCGCTCAAAGAGGAAATCATACCTAGATCTGTTTATTGTCACACAGAAATCAGTGCTTTCTGTGCCTTACTCTTTTCTCTGTATTGGATACATGATAGATATGTTTCCTATATTCTAAAGTGTTTGATGGAACTCAACTCACCTACCTTGTTTAGTTCATCAGTATAGGAGGTTAATTCAAACCAATTTTACACACAAATTATGAATCACTATTCAGTGAAAAAGAGAAAGGACTGGACAAATATACAGAGTTAAATCAAACATGGATCTTTCCCCCACATACTCATGCTCCACATGCAATGACTTGGTTAAAATAAAGGAAAATTAGAAGTTAAAAACTTGGACTTGATTTTTAGGTCGTTCTTGATAAAAGTGCAATGTTGAAAACAAATCCTAAATATCCTCCTGACAAAAAAAAATTCAGAGTACATCTTCCTTATAGCTCAGAAAGTGACCACAACACAAGTCCTGGCAACAGATAGGGCTCAAGAAAAACAATATGCTATGCAGTACATCTCCAGGTAATAGTTAAGGCTTCTTTCTAATAGAATTTACCAAAAAATAACAGTTCTAATCATAGCCTTAGCTCACCAACAAAGATATCTTAAGATACTTACCAGAGCCCTAAAAACTTCACACTGCTTACACAGTTTCTAAGCAGATCATCTCTTGCAGATTGCTTTGGTGTACTATCTAAGAAGTGACCATTATACACTCAATTACTTGCCATCTATCATCATATTTTGAGCATGAACTGCCTTGCCCATGCTTGGATCAAATATCCTGTCCTTCCTTCCAGAAATCACTTGTAGAACCACTTATAGAAGTGTTTAAAAAGATGAGAGGCATAGATAAGGTGGATGCTAACAGTCTTTTCCCCAGGGTAGGGGAGTCTAAAACTAGAGGGCATAGATTTAGGTTGAGAGGGGTAAGATTTAAAAGGGACCAGAGGGGCAACTTTTTCCATGCAGAGGGTGGTGAGTATATGGAATGAGCTGCCAGAGAAAGTGGTTGAGGTAGGTACAATAGTATCATTTAAGAAGCACTGAGATAGGTACATGGAGGGGTGGGGCCTGGAGGGATATGGGACAAACATAGGAAATAGGGACTAGATGGGTGGGCAACGTGGTTGTGTGGACTTGTGGGGCCAAAGGGCCTGTATCTGCGCTGTATCACTCCATGACTCTAAACCAGCTGTGAAATGCAAGGAATTGTACAATGCACAAAGTTCACGTATGTTGACTGATATCTTGATGAAAAGATGTGGTACAAGTACATGCAATTCAAGGGTTTAGCAGGCACAATTCAAATAGGATTTTAATGATACCATCTAAGTCAAATGACACCCATCAAAACTGAAGAAAACAAATTGCACTCTGCAAATAAGGATTTAGCAATAAAATTGCAGCACAAGCATCGCAATTAGCAGGACAGTATTAAAAAAGCATGAAAGGCACACTGAAAATTAGGCTCTTCATGTATGCAGTAAGGACCAGAGGAGGCAGCAAGACAAACCTTCTGCTGTTAGTCTAGTTTTAATCTGCATTCCAAAGGTGGGTCTTTGAATGATTCTGATGAACATTACTGTTTCCGCTCAATTTTTCAGAATAGTTTTAATTTGCAGACATGTGTACTATGCTATCTATAAAGCAGCTCTTGAGTAACCTGTCGATGTAATATTTTATTGCATAACCATCAAGGAAGAACATTTCCATTATGGAACCCACGAGTAAAATATAATTTACAACAACTTTCAAGAAAAACATCAGAAATCAAATATTGCTTGTTGGTCATACCAGCCCCAAATTATTCTTAGATAAAAACAAGTGGGTGCTCCTAACACTCCTGGTGCCAAAACAAGGCAGAGTTAAATATCTCCCTATTCTCTAGAGGTGGCATCCTAGATGGCCAGGAAAAAAGTGTTATGAAAATCCTCAATCCCAAAACTTCAGACATTTAGATGACAGCTAAACAATGGTAGAGAAAAATGAACAAGTAAGAAATGTATAAATAGTGAAGGATTGCCAAAATTGACATTCTGTAGTTGCACAAGATGAGCAACAATCAATCGTGCACAGTGTAAATGGGAATGTCAATCATCTATCCCAATTCCATGTTAAGATTAAGTTTACTATTCTCTGGATATCAGCACTTTGGAACTTGGTACTATTAATATCAACTATTAAACTAACCTCTCTGGGTGTCCATCTGCCACCAGGGCTCTGCTCGTCTTTGAGAGTTGATGAACAGTCTCAGCATAATCTTCCACTGCCAGCTCCAAAATCTGATGTTTTTTCAACATCATCACTGCACTCTGCTCATCCTGTAAAATGATGCATTCATGAAAGTTTTAGATTTTTGTTATGTTTCTTGCAAATTTTGAATTTTTTCTTTAAAAATCATGTTTTAATGACTGGAGCACAAGAAATGTAGAGAACAATTAAGCTAATTGAATATGATTAAAACTTCTAAAGATCTTCAAATATGTAGACTGGAAAAGTGAAAGGTCAAATATGGGAATGAAGTGTTTTCTCTGTGTATGCTGCCCAATATCTATGAAACTTTTGGTTGATGAGCATAGTGGCCATTACAGACAACTACTGTATGTTTTGAAATAATGCATCTTTCTATCTCTATAAATGCAAAAAAAATTAAATGCAGGTAATCCTCTTTCTTTGAAACATGCAGATATATATAATTATCTGTAAATGTTTAAAAGAATTTTAAATGAATTGTCCATTGTTTTTTGTCCATTGTCAAGTTGTCCATGGTTTTTTCAGATATTCATTTTCATAAAGTAACAATGCTTTTAAAATAGCTTCACATTCTCCACAATTAACAGATTTTCTTTTCCTCATCAGCACAATTGAATGAAAAAGATACATAATATTCAACCTTTGCTTTCTCTTCCGACATCATGTACAATTCCTGTTCACTCATCCAGGCTTCAGCCTCTGCAGCATCAAAATAGTACTGCTGGGCTTTGTGTGACTCCACCAAGCGTTTGTGCCGCTTCTCCGTTTCTTCTGACAATAATTTCCAAAGTTCCCGTAAATCTGATAATCTCTGCTGAATAGCTTCAGCACTTGGGGTGTCAGCAGTTACCGTACTTTGGCTTCTCTCAAATATATCATCAATCCGAGGTTTATGGCCTTGAATTTCTTTTTGAAGAGTCTAGACAGAACAAAAGATAAGTAACTTTGTTATTTCAACAAAATACAGTTAAAACTGCTTATATGTGGCTGCATTCAAATGAACTTAACTCCCACTATAAGTGATAGACAGAATAATGTGGTGGTGGTAATTTCTTCGCTATAAACTTGCTCTATGATGCACCTCGTGTGCTTTTATGTCACTGCAAATGCTCCATTAAATAATTAATTAAATGGGGCAGCAAAATGCCTTGTTCTTCATTCAGTATTAAAACATTGTTACGACAAAGATAATGTTACCAAGTTTTGGTTTAGACAACGTTAGAAGAAGGGCATTGAATGTGTTTACGTCTCTGGTTTCCGCAGAGCACATATTAAGATGGGCTGAGTGAGCTAGGGCTTTTCTCTTCAGAGTGAAGGAGAATGAGAGGTGACTTGATAGAGGTGTACAAGATGATAAGAGGCATAGATTGAGTGGACAGTCAGAGACCTTTATCCCCCAGAGTGAAAAAAGTATGGGGGGGATGTCAGAGGTAAGTTTTTTTTTACACAGAGAGTGGTGGGTGTGTGGAACGCACTGCCAGCAGAGGTGGTGGAGGCAGATACATCAGGGACTTTTAAAAGACTCTTAGATAGGCACATGAATGATAGAAAAATGGAGGGCTATGTGGGAGGGAAGAGTTAGATACAGTAGGATAAAATGTTGGCACAACATCATGGGCTGAAGGGCCTGTACTGTGCTGTAATGTTCTATGTAAGTAAAATTGCAATTGCTGAATTACTACTGTGCAATCTCCACACTATTAGATGAAGTATTTTATACTAAATTAACTTTATGGAACACAGTTTAAACACAACAGATAGCAAACTGAATCACATCCAGATTTTCCTCAGTGACAGGAGTTCTGAAGCATTGTGAGCAATCTTTAACTAGACTGAAGAATTCTTACTGAGATCCAAAGGTCTCAAAACCAAAAGTAAAGCACAACATAGATAAATTATACTTTGACTGCAAAGCAGGAAGCAATGATTGGAACATACAGGAGGGATTAAGGAAGAGAAACATAAATTAGAAAGAACATTGTGCTTTTTTCATGTCTGCAGCACTGATTTTCCTGTGAGGAAATATGGCACCTCATTTGTACACTTAATTTACCAGGGCCAGACAGGTTGTCTGCAATAATTATCTCTTAATTCCTTCTTTTGAAATGCACTCAGTCTCAAATGCACCAGTTCTATCATTTCCATCCTTTTTTAGTGTGAGATGTGAATAATTACCCTTAGTTTACACCACTGATTTCATCTGACTCTAACATGTTAACTGTAGGGGGGGGGGGGTCCCACTCGAGGAACTATCCCCATTCCATGTTAAAATTAAGTTTACCATTCTCTGGATATCAGCATTTTGGAATTTGGTACTATTAATATCAACTATTAAACTAACCTCTCTGGGTGCCCATCTGCCACCAGAGCTCTGCTCGTCTTTGAGAGTTGATGAACAGTCTCAGCATAATCTCTATGTTTCGTAGCCCGAGGGAAGAACTTATAGTTGTACTGAATAGATAAAAGGATTATTGAGAAAAATAATCCTTTTATCCATTCAGTTCAACTTAGCAAGATTTATTTACTTTTGTTCTTACATTCAGTGCAATGAAATGCAGAGTGGTGTATCTCTGCCAACAGAAGTTTCTGCCTGAAATAACTGAAACATTCAAGATGCTATATTTGGGAACTTTAAAATAAAGTTGTTGCAGGTTGATAATACTATTGTAATTTGGCAGATAAAACTGAATTAGCTTTATCAAACCATCAAATTAATTATAATGAAGCTCAATATGTTGCTTCCATACATGTAGAAAAATAGTTTGCTTCACATCCTCAATTAATAACCAAAAGATTATCTGAGGTTTAACCAGTTATTATATAAGCAAATGTGGCAATGAATTAATTTAACTATCAAAAGCATTAATGCTTAATTAATTTATTTAGATGGGATTGATTGACAAATGCCTACACACCTATCCACACAAGGATCTACCTGCTCTTTCAAAACAAGTGCCATGGAACTTTCTCACTTCAGCTACAGAGACAATACAGTTTAACACCTACCCAAATGCTCATTGGGAGTGCAGTACTTGTTTAAAAAGCATTTGCGCTCTTAGATACTTTGCCTTGACATTACCTGGTTTTTCTTAATCAGCATTTGCACAGTCTGGAGGTTGTGGCCATGATCAGTGGATGTTGCAAGAGGC
The DNA here is from genome assembly GCA_030265395.1 of Rhina ancylostomus. Taxonomy (NCBI): domain Eukaryota; kingdom Metazoa; phylum Chordata; class Chondrichthyes; order Rhinopristiformes; family Rhinidae; genus Rhina; species Rhina ancylostomus. Next base: position 99,099,597 of record JARFYF010000063.1, read on the forward strand.
ATACGTTCTTCAGCCCACAGCTGGAAGACAGGCAGAAAAGTGCCACAAGATGGTTAGAATTATGTTTGAAGTGTAACATATGGTCATGATTTAATATAAAGACTGACCATAAAATTCAAAAGCATACATGTCCTCAATATGATAAGCTTAAGAAATAAGAAACTATTTGATCATTATTCCTGATTTCTAATTATACTACTTTAGTGCCTTGTATAATAGAAAGGAAGAAAAAAATGGAACAAATTAAGGCATTTCACATAAGCATTATACTTTGGTATTGGAAGATTTTCCTTCACTTACCACTGAGCAACCTTTCAAGCATAATTAAAGGAATGAATAAGTTTATTAACAAATCATTTTCTATTTTTGAAATACCTCAAAGGAAAGTTAGGGTCATCAGACAACTATGTTTTAATGAAATAGCAGTCAAAAAGATCATGACCAAGAAGGAATATTTAGGTAAAAAAAAGGTTTAAAGGTCCTGACTTTAGGCAAGCCAAAACAAAATATGCCAATATGTTTTGTATTAAATGGTTTATACTGATGATATTACTTACAATCTCATCTTCCAGATCTCTGTTGAATTGATGAATTTCTTTAGATGCCAACAAGTAATTTTTCCTTTCGTGCAGTGGTTCCAATAACTGCAAAAATCTTTTCTCAACAATGGTGCGCTTGCTGTCCACCTCATCAGTATCTTTACCTTCTTGGCTCAAAATCTCAGCCTGGCACTTCAATTCCTCCACTTCTTTCTTTCGCACTTCCATCTGATTTTCCAACATCTAATTAGGAGAGGGAAGAAAATCAGTTTGTAAGTAGTACGAAGTGAACAATGTGCTTGGTCTCTCTGCCGCTATTCATTACATTAGTGAGCAAAGTATCTTTCAATCTTACTTGCATGAATTCGGGTAAATTGTCATTTCCTATCAAACGAACACACTCACAATATCAGGTCATTCACTTACCTTGTACACTTGAGTCAGAATCAAAGTAGATTTCAGCTCAAAGAAATATATTCTCATTTAAATGTATTGAACAGATGAGCAAGTTATAACTATTCCAAGTGACTGATACAGAGGTGAAAGAATTACTGATGAAATAAACTGACGTTGACCAGAAAGAAATATTATTGATGACTATTTGTCTTGATATTGGACTGTATCTTTTGATACTGCAATGTGATAAACCATCTTTATTCACATCATGCTCTGGCTTAAAGATTATTTGCAACAGACTTTTTATTAATGACTAGGCAGCCCATTTAAAAGAGGTAAATCTCTCCATTGTAATAAACTCAGGCTGAACAAAGCAAACAAAAATATTTGCCTTCTCACACTGCCTTCTATGAGCTTTGTGCTTCAGGAAGCCATTAGGTACCATTGCAGTATTGTCAGGGGTGTACTGTAGAAAAATAGGTATCAATGTATACAGAATGTTCTCATAAGCAGCAGGTTGGTAATAAAAAGGTCACCATGTTTGAGGAATAAACACTGACCAAATGCTTAATAAGAATGCCACCAATCTTATGTGAATAGTACATTGGCTTACATACATCATAGGAATCTCCCTCAGGGAGGGAGGCTGCACTGTCAGAGATGCCATCCTACAAATAAGTCAAGACTGCACTACGTGCATAAATAATTGACTGTACTATATGCTTAAATTGCAGCAAAGGGACCGGATTCTGTATCTTTCTAATTCTGAGGCAAGGGTGCTGAAAACTTAAATTTAATAAGCAGATATCTAAATTGTTTTAATTACTTCAAAACGATTCATTATTCTGCCTTTTAAAAGCAATATGTTTTATCTTGAAAGAAAAGGCAACATGCCTAGAATTCCTGAACACACTCAATTATATTGAAGCCCAGTATTAACAGATTTGCAAACCATTGGATTGGATCTCACTGGCAAATGTTGACACAACCGCTTTATTTCGGCCATTTAAACAGAAATATATCTGGGATGTCTACCCATGTACTGTCAACATGGAAGTCCTGGACTCTCAGAAGGACTCACAATGCTGAAGCTGTTAACTCTCTCTGCTCATGGACTCTACATGGAATCCAGTAACAACATGTAAACTAACTGGGGTTGTCCAGCATTATACTGGGGAAACTGTCTCTCCGACAAATCCCATTAATCATTTTTTTAAAATTATGATAGTTTTAGTTTTTAGTTATTTGTCTCCACTAATGGGAGAGTTTTGATCAGAGGGACAAATTTACAGGATAAGGTGGTACTCACTGAAAACCAGTGCATTGGAATTTCATCTCGTAGAGGGTGTCAAATCTCTGGAAATTCTCTATCCTGGAGGGTTGTGGAGC
>JARFYF010000063.1:99113457-99123513 GCA_030265395.1 Rhina ancylostomus
AGATGTTTCCCATAATCTTGAGACAGCAACAGCACCTGTGATAATTCAACAGTTTTCATTGATTATTCATATTAAGTGTAATGAACACAACATATAAAAGTTTAGAATGCAATGAAAAAAGTATTCCTTATCTTGCATAACCAGTACACAGGCTTATGTCAGCTCAAGGGTGCTTCAACACATTAATTACATCCTTTGCAAACAAAATTAAATCACATGGTATCGACAAAAGGAAGAACTGATTCTTATACCTTCATTTCATCCATCCAGTCCATAATATACAGCATTTCCTGGAAAATTTTTTGTAAGTTGAGATTCATTTCTAAGCGATGACGACGGGCTCGCAGTAATTCCAGTAGGTATTCCCATAGTCTGTAGACATTTTCTTTCCTTGCTGTGATCCGCTTGATATCATGGTAGTTCTCTGCTTCAAGTTCCTTGGCCACGGCCACCACTGCCTGCACTCGCTCTTCATATGCAGCAATGTCTGTCTCAATAGCTTCATGCTTCTTAGTAGCAGCCTCCACAGCTGGGAGATCAAAACCAAAATTGTCCTATGGCACAAGATTTGGAAGTCATCTTATATGATTTTTTTTAAATTTAGCAAGAATGGGCAAATATAACAAGAAATATACATAGCAAACACTTTTAGAATACTGGACTAAAAACAGACCAAGGAGTCTTCAATTTTAAACAGTTACATGAACACTGTTGCCATCAAACTCAATTATCAAACCTCTCTAGAAAGGTGTGTAGTTGAATATGTACTGTACATACTCAATTTCATTGTATTAATCAATTGTCACAATTACTAAGCAATTGCCTTCTTCTCAGACCTCTGCCAATGAAGACAAGTAATTGACCAATAAGACACCATCACCACCACAGCCTGGGTTGACAATAACCTGTAATGCTTACAACATGCTTCAACTCTTCCTCTTGACAGGTTGGGATGAGGAGTTCATCTTGGAGCTATGTGGCACTTTTATACAAGTGTAGAATTTTTGGAGGATAAGCAGTGGAGAATATGTCTGTTCTCATCACACATTAACTCATGATGCATGTTGGAAGGTGAATCAGAAGAATAGCGTACATTATCCTACTCAGAGGGGCAAAATGACTGCTGGAGCTGCTGAGTGCTCTTGATATTGCCTCTTTCATGACTGCAATCAGCTTTGGTAATACAACTGAAGCTGTTCTTAATATAAAGAGGGACAGAGATTTCTCCCATTGTTTCTAGCTGCTTTTGAGGTTTGGCCAACTAATGATGATTTGAATACACAAAAACCTCTTGCTTCTACAAAATGTACAAAAATTAAGCAAATAAACAGTTGTCTATACAACCATTATTTAATTGTTTATTTAAACAGGTTTTATCTTCAAATATATTTCCATCCCACTACCCCTGTATTCTCAGCTTTCTTTCTGACCTGGTTTCAGATAAATTAAAATTGATACCAATATTTTGTTTTCTAGTACATTGAAAAAAAATGAGTGAAACATTACCTGGGAAACAAGGCGCTGATTTTCACTTAGCCAAGTCTCCCTCATAGCAGCTTTACGATCGAATCGGCGTGCCAGTTGTTCCAGCTTTTCTTGTCTGATCAGCTCAGTCCTTAATGCCAGTTCTCGCTCATGTTCAGCTTTTTCCAGTCTTTCCCAGGCCTGTCAGTGATAACATTGACAACCAATAATTTTCCAAATCAATCGTTTAAATAACTCACTCTGCTCTATTAAAATGAAAAAAAATTGAAGGAGGAAAGTTAAATAAATTATCAAGATTAGACAAAAGAGACCGAAGAAGAGTAAAATAAATGTTTGAAAACTGGGTCAATTTGTGACCCAGCCACATGAAGGATGCTGCACCCCAAGCCCAAACCTAAAGCAATGACAAACAGTAGCTCAAAGTCGTCTGCAAAAATGGATGGATACAAGAACGTCTATCATTGTAACAGTACTGGAATTTCACAAGATTTCTAAATACTATTGGACTCTACTTAACACAGACATCTTGAGCGGCTTTAGGGGTACAAAACAATTGACAATTACAAAATTCTGTGGGAAAATGATCAACTGCAAAGCCCAAACTATTGAAAGGAGCCAGAATCTTCTTACTAAAAACTACATTTTATCAAGTTTATTGTGCAATATTTAACCTTGTTTTTTATTCTGGCCACAATGATAAACCACAGCATTACAGATTATCACAAGCACCATCGTGCTGTGTTTAATATACAGTATGTATTCATGTATGGCTAGCGGTTTTGCTATGGGGCTACGCCTTTTTAATATCGGGGTGGAATGTGCTTAATCAAAAAGGTGAAGATAAAGTTTAATGCTTACAGGAAATGTTATACTCAGAAACCTTAAATTACCTGATAATCTTCAGCCACTCATACTGAGTCAAAAGCTTTGTAATAGAGTGAAATTAAAAATTACATATTCATTACGTGGGATCTAGGAAATTTAGAACGCACTTCTCAGAAAAGCCATGAATCTTGCATCAACAGATGTTTTCAACACTTGGATTGACATACTTTTGATGAGGATAATGAGGAATGGATTCCAGGCTAGAGGGATCAGTGGACTGGTTAGGTGCAAATGAAATTCACTGTAGTGTGAGAAAATGCATTTGGGGAGAGCAAACACAATAAACTGAGGAAATCGAAGAAAAGTGGAGGAAGAGCGGGATCTTGGAGTTTATATCCACAGATCCCTAAAAGTAGCAGAATGGGTAGATAAGGTGGTTGGAATGGCATAAAGAACATTTCCCATTATTGGCCAAGACACAAAACACAAGAGCAGGGAGGTCATGCTAATGCTATATATAACATTAATTTGACCACAGTTAGAGTTCTGTGTACAGTTCTAGTTGCTAGACTACGGGAAATTGTGCTTGCAGCAGTGAGGATGCAGAGGAGGTTTCAGTTAGTAACTAGAACGATTAAAGAGGCATAGATTTAAGACAATTCATAGAGGAATTAGAGGGAAGTTGAGAAAAAAATTGATGAACAAATGGCGGGGACGAGAATTTGCTTCCTGAAAGACTGGTGGAGACAAAATCCCTCACATTTAAAAAATATTTTAACAAGCACCTGAAGAGTCATAATCTCCAGGGTTTATGAACCAAACACATTGGTGGATTTAAACTAAAGTCCTTTTTGTGGCTTGGAGGGACTTGAAGGGCCAAACAGCCTCTCCCTGTGCTGTAAATTTCTAACCTTTTGTGATAGCAAGGCAAATGGTTCAAGGACAGTGGATGGATTTGCCATGATCCATCTGAAAGGAAATACATGGATTAGAAAGAATGGCCTTATCCCTTAACATCTCAGACAATAATTTCAGCATTGAGGGTAACGAGCCTCAGGGAATAGATGACACAGAGATGGGTTCTGGACTCTAACAGTACTTTGTGGATTTCGAGAAGGTGAGAAGTCTGAGGACATTAACAGGACAATATCCTAAACAAGATTTTTTAATAAAATTTATACGACCACAGATTAAAATAACTAAAAGAAGAAAATGTTATATTCCAATGCTTCACTGTCCCCAGCATGGATCCTACAGTTTAAACAGAAGTTCAACATAAGTCTGCTTTGAATCAACATTCAGATACCAATAAAAATTTAGTTCTAATCTTGGGGTGCACCGATTCAATTGAGAGAATTCCAGGGGTCAGCTGAAGCCACTGATGACTTCTGCTTATAAGGTAAAGGCAATTCCTTTGAGGAGGAAATAAAATGGGCATCTTTCACGATTACCTTGTTGATATCTGAGATGAGCTTGCCTTCTCGTGGCATGTAGACTTTCTGATTGTTTGCTCTCATTTTGCTTTGAATGGTAAAAAGCAAAACTTCCAGGTTTCCCTTTTCTGTAAACCTGCAGCAGAAGAAAACAAATATCAATCAGAATTAGACCATTTTATATCCTAGATGTTTATCTGTAAAATATTGTGAACTGCACAACGTTAAAAAAAGCAAAATTAACAGGATAAGCAACAAACAAATTTAATTATGACACTAGTGACTTTATGCATCCCACCAAAAAAAAAGCTTCTGGCATATGCAGAATAAATTTAAATTGGCTCTCATGATAGAAAAAAAAACCAAGACTATGGCCAGGACTGTGGAAGGCAGAACTGCCCATCTGACCCATAAAAATTGTACTAAAGGACAACTAATTTGCAGCATTACAAGTGCAAAATAATGCAGATGCTGGAGATTAGCAAGAACAGGAAAGACTCAGCATGTTAGCCAGGAACAGAGTTAATGTTTTAGGCCAATGACTGTTCATCAGTTCTGATGAAAGCTTATCAATCTGGAAAAAACTCTGGTTCTTGCTCCACAGATTCTGCCCGATTTATTGAGTACTTCCAGCATTTTCTGTTCTTATACTGTCCAGCTTTAACTGACAAGCAGCAGGTAACATATTTATTGTAGACCTTCTTCAACAACAGAAGATTTAGTTACTTTCCCTTATCTTCAAAGGCATCAGTGCCAAGTTTAACCTGTCAGGCAGGAGAGACAGAAGTAGCAGCCAATGAGAGAAGTTAGAAACAGTATTACATTGATGGAAGAGGCTCATAATATTGCCATAGGGTAATGAATCAATAGAGGTGCAAGAACATAGTAAAGGTAAAATGGATTGGAGCTAAACTCACAAAAGACATAAAAGAGATCATGAAATATTCTTTATCTATATGAAAAGTACAGTATTGGAGGTAGGGACAAGAGAAGATCTAACGTGAAATAATGATAGAGAAATTAAACAAATATATATCCAAAAATATAAATAACCAAGGATCTAGTAAGAATGAGGACCGTAAAGAAGCTAAAAAACTAATATTGGTTTAAAAAAAAGTACCATATAATTTAATGAGACTAAAAGTTGACAAATTCCCCCAAGGATCTACAATCTACAGTTGTAGAAGAGGTGGATACAGAGGTGGCACATGCATTATTTTTGATCTTCCAGGATTTCCTTGATCTTAGAATGGGCACCATCAACTGCAAGTTGTAAGCATAATCCACTATTCAAGGGGGAAAGAATGAAAACAAATCCTGTAGCCTGACATCAGTAGTAAAGAAAATACTCAAACCTATTATGAGAGGTGCCTTAAAAAAATCAGAATTCTATTAGTTTGAGTCAACACATGACTTATGCAAGGCAAGATACATTTTAAAAATGTTAATATGTTGAGGGGTTGGAACTAGCAAGTTGATGAAGGAAAATGGTGGATGGAGTGCATATGAGTTTTTAAATAGGAATTGATAAGTTGCCAAACAAGGGATTAATATACAAAATTACAGGGAATAATGCTGTAGGATGCAGTGAGGATTGGTCATTGGACAAAAAAAATATGGGTTTATTTTTTGAGTTGGTCGCTGCAACCTTTGGTATTTACGATATTTTTCAATAATTTGGTGTAATGTATTCAAAATTTTTGATGCTTCAAAATTAAATGGGAAAGAAAGCTGAAGATGCTGGAAAGGGATATAGGTTAAGTCAGTGTACAAGTACATGACAGATGGAGTATCATATGGAGAAATCTGATATAATGCTCTTTGCACTGAAACCAGAACATGAGAATAGTTTAAAATACAAGGGTAATGATGTCTTACAGCAATTAGATAAGACTTTGATAAGAGTACACTTAAAATGTTCTGTACAATTCTGGTCTCACTCAGCATACATGCCTTAGAGGGAACTAAAGAGAAGTTCATTACACTGATTTCCAGAATGACAAGATTCTCCTTTAAGGAAAAAATGATTTGATTTGTATTCCGTAATGTTTAAAAGACTGATAAATATCTCACTGGAATATGTAAAACACTGAAGGGGCTTGAGAGAGTAATGCTGAGAGGCTTCTCCTTATGACAGGCCATTTTAGAATTGGGAGTCAAATTCTCAGAATAAAGAGTTGGCAATTTAGAAATGAGATGAGAAGAAATCTCTTCTCCTGGGGTTATGAATTTTTGTACTTTTCTATCACTGAGAGCTGTGTATGGCAATGCATTAAATACATTAAAAATGGATTAGTAGATTCCTGGATAATGTAATCAAGCATACTGCAGGAAAGTGAAGTTGGTGGCAGATCAGCTACAATTTTAATAATGACTGAGAAAGCAATTACTTCTATTAATGGTCCTATGACACACTAACTTATGAGTTCTTAGCTATGGTTTCACAAGCAAATAATAAAACAAATTAAAGTAACAATAAATGTTTGTATTGTCTTACTTTGAAGGTTTTTCAACAGTGCGATATGTATTAAATGCTTGAAGCTGCTGCTGAACGCCAACCAGTGAATTGGCAAATTTACGATTGTTCAGGATGATGATAGTCTGTTCAATCCACTCCAGCAGGTCAGAAGCCAAGGACTCATATTTTTCAATCATTTTTTCAGTCTCGATTGCATAGTCAAGAACCTATGGTAGTATGTGGAATGAGAACAATTTTAGGGCATCAAAGCCAAGAAACACATGGTGTACAATAAGAATACAATTTTTAAACAATAAAAGATGTTATTAAACTGGAAAGAGTGCAGAGAAGATTTACCAGGGTATTGCCTGGACTTGGGGGGGTCTTAGTTACAAGGAGAGGTTGCATACACTTGGGCTTTATTTCCTGGAGCATAGGAGATTGAGGGGTGACCTGATAGAGGTATACAAGATCATGGGGGACACAGAGAAGGGCTTTTTCCCCAGGGACAGGATGCTAAAAACAAAAGGGCATAGGTTTAAAATCAGAGGCAAGAGACTAAGGGACATCAGGGGCAGCTTCTTCACACAAAGGGTGGTGCGTAGAATGAGCTGCCAGAAGTAGTGGTTGAGGTGGGAAAATTAGCAACATTTAAAAGCCATCTAGTTAAGTATGTGGATAGGAGGGTTTAGATAGCTATGGGCCAAACTCAGGCAGATGGAACTGGCTTGCTGGGGAACATAGTCAGCATAGACAAGTTGGGCTGAATGGCCTGTTTTCCTGTTGTATGACTCTATGACTCTAATATCTATAAATGATCTGTTTAATCTATTGCTTATTTTCTAACTAGGGATACTTTGGAATGAGTTAAAAGGCTTTAACACAGTGGATGAGAAAGGCAAAATAAAACTCAGTAACATTATCAACAAAATTGGCACTAAAAGATTTTAATGTGCTTGTCATGGGGCAACATGGTATTACAATCTAACTGACAAGTTTACAATCTTGGTTTACATTTTGAGGAATGGTATGAAATTCCTTCAAAATGAGGAAAGTATTTATTTTATAGAAGTTTCATTGGACCCAGAGAATATGCTTGATGACTTAAGAACTCAAAATTGAACAATTAAAATGTCAATGCAAAAAGCTGAAGGCGTTATGGGAATAGTTATTCAACCTTAATTCACTGGCAAATGATACTACAATGTATATTTCTATTAACAGGTGTTAGTCTCAAAATATCATGTAATAGTTTACATGCATCGTTAAAATACCTTCCCAATACGTTTTCCTTCCACAGCCAGGGCCTTCATCTTTGAGAAGTAATGGTAGTATGTCACCACATAAGTAATGATCGACTTCTCATCAGGATGGTCAACACTGACATCTTGCAAACAAAGTAGAATGTTATCCAACTAATATAGCAGGGTTTAAGACAGCCTAGATAAACATGTAGTACAATGATGAACTTTTCATTGTACATTACAGCAAATATGTAATTGGCTGATGGTAATACACATCTTCAAGAGATTCAGAGGAACCTAATGATGGTTAATATATTCTAACAGCTCTCACGATCCCAAGTCAACTTAACCTTTAGTGACCTGATGGGGGATATGGCAGAGAGAAAGAAGGCAGGAGGGAACTCATTTAAAAAATAAAAATGGATTGCTTTTAAGTAGAGAATTAACAATAAAGTCTGGGGAAAAAAATTCACAAATAATTTTGAAGGAAATTATATATTTTTCCCCAATACAAGAACATGAGTTAAAAATGAAGTATTAACGACTAACCTTCAGGGTCCAGCAGCTTAGTAAGCCCAAGGTGTTGCTCTGCGAGGTTGAAAGCATTCTGGAGATTGTAGTGAGCATTAGACTTCTTAAGTTTGTCGAAATCAATCAGATCCGGCCTGACCAAGTAAAAACATTGCAAGTAGAAATGGATGCACACATCCATACAACAAACCTGATTCTAACAAATGTAATTACTCAAAAAATTCTTTTAAGCTGTTATATCAACATACCTGTGCTTGTGGATAACAGCATTGAAAGCCATGCCATCCCTCCAGCTGGTGGTGAAGTTGTGAATGTTGACATTGGGGTAGCTATGGGGAGGACAGGAAGAAAATAACAATACTTTCATTGCATGTTTAAAACAGGAATCAAGTACAAGGTAAAGCTACTAAATATGTTTTCATTTCATGGGAAAGCTTTCCGGGTTGCCACATTTATTAGAAGTCTGAACATTCTTGATAAACAGATTTATGATTTGTTTACACAGGAGGGAATCTTGCTGGTAGTAACATCATAACCACAGTGGATAAATTCCTCAAATTCCTATCTCTGATGAACTAGTAATCTTAGGTTTGCAAGGAAAACAAAAATATACCATAGTTACTACACTACAGATATGAATTCATTGAATTCCTCTCTCCGGTGAACGTAATTTTCTAACTGCTAAACAAATAGAATATATTAAAGTTAGTACACCACAGTTAACAAGAAGTTGTTCTCCAACATTAAGCAAACATCCACCTGATCTTTTAAGTTTGTAATAGTTAACAATTTACTAGTTAAGGCCAAGACTAAGGATCCCAAATAAAAATAGGCTTCCTCACAAAAAAGGCAGAGTGAAAAATAACACAAATTAATGAGTTAATTTATTTCAACTTTTGATACAAAATGATAAAGCTCAAAAAGAATGGCAAACACCTAGCAAACTGAGACTGCAGTAAAACTCCAATATGTTCCTAATATTATGCCAGACTTAAAACACCACAACTTCTAAATTAATTCACTATTAATAGTATCATCATGATAAATATTTTGGCCTAGCATTTAAATACTCTGGAATCAGTCTTAATTCGAGTGTTCATCCAAAAATAGGTCCAAGATATTCAATTACACATGATCCCCAATAACAAAAGCCAGCACTGCAGAGAGGTAAGCTATGCATTAAGCTACCGCCCAAGTTTAACGTTTTTCAAATGTCAAAAACTATACCAATGTAATACCCAATCAAAAATCATATTATTATTGTGTTCAAGAATAACAAAGTACATTCAATGTTCAAACCTGAGAGCTTAAAAAGCCCACCATTTCAACCAAAACTTCAATACTTTATATGGCAATCCCTGTTTTGCTGCTTACCCAGCAGTTTTCATCTGGCACCACAACAGCAAGGCATCTTTTGCAGATTTCTTTTCCTTATTGTCTTCTGATTCAACACTGATATCCTGGATCTGGGTAAGAAAACTGCATGTCAATCAAATGAAATCTATCTTTCTGTCAGCTAAATTTCATATAGCATTGGAGCCTAAATTATACTGTTGAAAGGTAGTTAAGTAGTTTTAAAGACACTATTTGCTTTATAAAATGATTGCTCATATCTTATTAAAGTGGTCAATAATTCAGAAAAGTAATTGAAACAAGATTGTAGTGCCAAAGATCTCATTGGTGAATTTACCTGGAATCGGAGAATGATGGTCCAGATCAAACCAAGAGTTAGTCGGTGGTTTCCATCCACAATATCATGAGATCCCATGTTTTCCAAATGTACTCTTTGCTCTTTAAGGAATTGAAGGGCTTTGTCAACATTTTCAAGACAATGGATTCTCATTCGTCCTTTTGTTGGTTTAGGCTGGTAGAGAAAGAGCAAGAATATGTAAATACCAAAGAATGTTGTTAAGTAAAAGAACAATGGTGCTCTAAAAATGTTTTCCCATTGTCCTAGAATATAAAATAATTTTTTTTTGAGATGTATCACATCAGCTTACTGGGAAACAGGCTCACAGTGCTCTTCATTAACTTGATTTTGAAGAATTACTCTTCAAATGCAATATGTGAACAAATTTAT
>JARFYF010000063.1:99250119-99262422 GCA_030265395.1 Rhina ancylostomus
GTGGGGGGGGGGGAAAACAAACTTTCTTTTGGCTGAAATCACTCCTCACAAAAAGGAAGATGGTTCTAATTCTCAGCAGTCAATCAACTCAGTTCTAGGATAACATGAGCTACCTACTAGGCCCAAATGGTTTTGTCTACTTCATTGATAATTTTTCTTCCATCATAATATTACAAATACTCAAATAATATATTTGCATGATTCATGAGCTGAACAATACTCAGGCTTGGAATTATTCAATACAATGTAACAGTCAAGCTATACAAATTCCCAAAGCCTACAAGAGGAAAATCTAACCACCTCCCATTGATATACTGTGGTAAAACAACCACAGAAGCCACAACCATTAAAATGGCGGTAAAATAGCTAACCAGTAAATTAACTGGGTTATCTACATAAGTACTGTGGCTGAAAAACAAGACAGATGCTTGGTATTCTGCAGAATGTGACTCACACCCTTCCTTCTGAAACCATCTGCAAGGTGCGATACAGTAGTATGATGAATGCATTCTGCCAGCTTGTGGAAGTATTTCTAACAAAGAAATTTGTCACCACCCAGGACAAAAGATCCCCTTGAAAGATAGTCATACTTTTCTTTAAACATTCCCTCCTTCCACCACTGACAACTATAAAATATACAAAATTGATGTGGTATTAATGTTTCTCCTGGTTGGAGTGTCTGGAACCAATCACAGCCATAGAGGACCCAGAGATCAATCTCTGGATTTCCTTCCCCAACAGGCTGAGACACAAGACAGAGACTAAATGTTATTTTAGCTATAAAGGGAACCAAAGTATACAAAATTAGTGCAGGAAGCTACCCGAGTTAAAACATCAGCCATGATTTTACAAGTCAAAGACCATACAAGAGACCAAATCATCTACTCATCCTTCTCCATCCTGTTTTCTTTGGATGCATTTACAAGATGCATATCCAGTAATTTAACAACATTTTCTTGACATCATCTCCCAATTGTGCATACTCTAATTCAAAGGAGGATATACACAGCAGGTGCAGGAGAACATCATCCCTAGCTATACCCAATCATGACTTAGAAACATATGATAATATGTTTCATTTATCAAGTCCCTCAGTTCTCTAAATGACAGCACTGTGGAATTATTCCACTAAGGGGGCAGTTCAAGATAGCAGCTCATCACCACTGGCAGGTTATAGGTTCATTAAATGCTGGCATTGTCAGTAATGCAACATTCCATGTACATCTTTCCAAAACACCTTCTCTTCTCCATCACCCCCCACCCAACCACATCCCTAATTGTTTTGGCTGAACATAAGGTATAACCAAGGTACATTCTGCACACCACTTTAAAACTGCTTCAATACATATTCCAAAATAATTTTTTTTTTAAAAAACGACTACTTAATTGTGTATTTATAACCTTAAGGAAAATTTTACAAAAGGAAAAGCCTAGCCATTTCAGAATCCATATCAATGATCTGGAGGAGTGGATCAAATGTAAAGTATCAAAGTTTGCTGACGATATAAAGCTAGTTTGCAGTGTGGACAGTGAGGAGCATGCAGAGAGGCTACGGGGAATATAAGGAAAATAAGTGAATCAGCAAGGACATTGCAGATGGACTATAATGTGGAAACTGCAAGGTCATCAACACTGATAGGAAAAATAGAAAGGTTTCTATTAAATGGTGAAAGAGTGAAAGATATTCAGAGTTGGTATTCAGAGGGTTTGGGTGTTTTTGTACATGAATTACTAAAACTTAATCTGTAAATATATCTAGATATTAGAAAGGGAAACAGTATGCTGGCCTTTACTGCAACAAGATTTGTATACAAGACAAAAATAACTTGCTCCAACCACACAGAAACCTGGAATATTTTGTACAAATCTGGTCTCCTTATCTAAAGATGGATACACTTGTGATAGAAGGAGCACAGTGAAGGTTCACCAGATTTATTCCCAAAATGATGGTTTGAGATAAGAGGGGAAATTAATTGGTGAGGGGTGAGATTGGAGCAAGTTCTCACTACAACAATGCCATCCCAATTTCCTGTTTTAGTCCCTCCAGTATTCAATACCTACCACTATCACTACAGAATGAAGACTTGCAGTCCTTGGCAATTCTTCCTGCCACTTCCTATGCTCCATTGAAAAGGAATGAAAAATAAAGAGAAATCAGCATCAAATGACTAAATGTCAACATATACACTACTGAAATGTGAATATCAAATGTTATTATAGTGGCAGTTGCAAGCAATCTAAGAATTGGATAATGGGCCTCCAATATGTTTCAAGAAATGCTTATCCCAAACTGCACATTTTGCCTCCTGCTAGGCCAGCACAGTCGTAACCTTGCCAGTGGTAGCTGTCAAAATTTAAACAAGGCAGTGCTACCAAAATAGGCTAATTCTGCAGCAGATGGGTGAGAAATTAACTCACCATTGCCAATTCCTGCAAAAAAACAAAATGGGAGTTAAATTTCACACCCATAATTCTGTACAATTGAAACAAAATGGAATTCACACCATACTGGAGCATGGATTAGAAAAGGATTTCTCTCAAGGTGATTGTAAAAAATATTGTGTCTGAACCAGCATTTCCAGCAGTTCTCATTGGGAGTTCTCAGTACATCAAGTGGGAGGTTCATGTGTGAACATGGAAATTCTGAACTCAATGACTATTCTTCGCTGGTGATTTCTGACTGTATTCCAACACTTTACACTCCATGCAAGGCAATTTAATTTTTCTAAGTTAATTGATTGCTTTAATTGTTAGTATGTTCAAGAGTTTTAAACTTCTTTCAATGACACTTCATCATTTTTAAATGTCAAGAACATTGAGAAGCATTTAAAATCCTTGACAGGTTTAACAGTCTGTCGTGCAGTGTCTCAGTGTTTTAGATTAGTGGATGTGCAGATGTGCATCTTTTAGATGTGCAGATCTGTGTCAAGCACAAGGGACTTGCTGCTGCATCAAGTTCTGAACCAACAGCAGTGCCAATGTCATTCTGCCCAGAAACATCAGTCACAGACTTTTATGTTTGTACTTGATTCATTGTACACAGGAAATGCAATCAGGAAATCTCGATTACATAAAACATTACTCTCAACATTTTGCAACACCGTTGTTGTAGAAAATGGCTAGTTATCAGATGCTAGAGGAACAAATAATATTGTATCACATTATTGGTTTTGAAGTTAAGAGTTTTTTTGGCAGCTGAACTCACTTTACCCTTGCACTCCAAATCATCATTCAAGCCATTGAATTCTCATGACAGGGTATCTTTTCACTTCTTTTACAGGAGGGGCATTTAATTGACTCCCAAGCCAAGGAATGGACCAACACACTGAGGCACCTGTGATTGCAGTACATTTAACAATTCAGAAACTGAATCACTTTGCTGGTTACAATGTTTTATCATGCTCAATGAATTAGTAAAGAAACTAAATATAAGACCCTCATAACATGTAGTATCTTAAGGGAGAAACGTGGGCAGAGGCAGAATTACAGGCTGTCTGCAGCCTGTAATCTCTATAACAGTTCATAATTTTTCCAGAATTATAGTTTAATTGAACATTATTAGTTTGGCAATTTTAATTGTATCCTGAAAAAACTATAAAAGGGGAAGGAGAGGAAAAAAAGATACATAATATGTTAAAGTAATATACTCAGCCTTGGAAACAAAACCAAGCCAGATGCAAATATTCCCAATTTCAGATATCATTCCGTCAGTCTTATTAATAACACCTTTACTCTAATTGCATGGCTGGCTGGATTTGATTTGATTTGATTTGAAACTATCTGAACAAAGTTCACTCTTTAGAATTCAAGAGGCACCCTGGTTCCAATATAAGAGCTTGGCTCATTTGTTAGTATGAAATTAAGAGCCTGTGTTGAATAAAAGGATACAGAACCTAATGCCCTATGAAAACAGGTTGTGTGAACTCAGCCTTTTCTCCTTGGAGCGACAGAGGATGAGAGGTGACCTGATAGAGGCGTATAAGATGATAAGAGGCATTGATCGTGTGGACAGTCAGAGTTTTTCCCCCAGGACTGAAATTGTTGCCACAAGAGGACACAGATTTAAGGTGCTGGGGAGTAGGTACAGAAGAGATGTCAGGGTAAGTTATTTTACTCAGAGTGGTGAGTGCATGGAATGGGCTGCCAGCAATGGTGGTGGGGGCAGATACAACAGGGACCTTTAAGAGACTTTTGGATAGGTACATGGAGCTTAGAAAAATAGAGGGCTATAGGTAAGCCTAGTTATTTCTAAGGTAGGGACATGTTCAGCACAACCTTGTGGGCTGAAGGGCCTGTAGAGTGCTGTAGGTTTTCTATATTTCTAATGAGAAATACAATCAGAGGGTTTACGTGTTTGAAATTTGAATATTTTTAGTTTGATTTAATGAACACCACCTTTAATGTTGAAATACACAAGATGTAGAGGGATTGGGATCACATATTTTCAGTCTCCAGTAAATGCATATTTATCTAAATTATTTCAAAATGTAACAGCCTCAAGTGTGGTAGATATCCAAATCAGCAGCTGGCCTGTTACCTATCTATGACAATACAGTACAGCACTCCAAAGGAAGAGACAAAGGGATATCAAATTACCGTGGGGTGGGCAGAAGTAATCTGAATGTGTGCTGAATCACCATAAAAGGCTACTATTTCTTACACAAAAATACCTAAAATTAAATTGCCAATTTAAAGGTAACCCCTTGAAAATGGCCTGGAACTTGCTGGTAAATGGCAGCAATCCTGTGCAAATTCAGGATCATGATGCATACATAATCAAAAAACTGAATTCTTAAGTAGCAGAGGCACTGACTGCTAGACTCCATTACAAGTTTGGTGTTAGTACATAAACTTTCAAGTATCCATTATTTAAGCCAGGGAACCTGCTACAGATCCTTCAATGGGTTAGATCTGGTGCAGGATTCATAACCCATTCATTTGAACAGAAATGTTACAGCGACAAAATATAGAGAGCAAGTTCGTTTTTGCTTAATTATTTGTTTTGCCTGTAAATTTCCAGTGTCTTTAGATAATTTAGATATTGGCTTAATTTTTAATAGTTTTTAAAACATTTTTTGTTTCTGATTTGTAATGCAAATGCCTCTGAATGACAGATACATTCGCTTGCATTGAAGAAACTTGACAGATTTGATAAACAGAAAATCTGAGCTTTGTCTTCTGTCGAAGGTTTTCTCAGCTATTTTGGGAGTGGGACTTCTCGTCCACCTGTTACACACGCAAGGGCTTGAAGGCATGCAGGGCCTTGACGTCTGACCTCAGGACTTGCCTATCAGCAAGTTCAGCCTTCTGGATATGAATTAGGATAATACGTAACTAATACACATCACAACAACAGAGCAGACAGCAATTGATGGGAGCAAAATCTGAGACATTGTGTTTCAAATTTTTAATCTGCGGATGAGGCAAGGTCAAATTGGATTAATTTTATTGCAGTTTTTCTGGTGCTATTAATCATCTGCTTAAACGAAGATGATGAAATGCTCAACTTAGCAGCCAATGGTATTCACTAAATTATTTCTAAATTTGTAGACGAACAAAACTTGGCAGTATTGTGAAAGGTGAAGAGGGGACTGATAAATTGCAGACAGATACGAACAGGCTGGTGGAATGGGCGGATGTATGATAGAAGAAGCCTGATGCAGAGAAATGCAAGGTGATGCATTTTAGCAGGAAGAATGAGGAGAGGCAATATAGGGTAAAGGATACTGTTCTAAAAGAAGTGCAGGAGCAGAAGGATCTGGGGTCATACGTGCACGAATCAGAAAGTAGTTAAAAAAGCAAATATAATTCTGGGCTTTATTGATGGATACAGAGAGTATAGATGCAGGGAGGTCATGCTGTACATTTAAAACACTATTCAAATGCAGTATTGCATTTAATTGTGGAAGGATGAAGGCATTAGAAGGTTCAGAAAACAGAATGGTTTCTGGAATGTGATCACCGTTACAAAGATAGATTATAGGGGCTAGAACTGTTTTCTTTGGAGAAGGGAAGGCTGAAAGATTTAATAGGCATATAAAATGATGAAGGGTCTGGATAAAGTAGATAGTGAAAGACCATTTCCTTTGGAAGGGGTGTCAAGGACCAGAGGTCATAGGTTTTAAAAAAAGGGAAAAAGAATTAAAAGTGAGAAGAAGAAAATCTTTTCAAGCAATGTGCAGTTGGAATCTGGAATGCACTGCCTGCAGATGCAATGAAGAAGATTCTGCTATGGCTTGGATAAGTTTATTGTGGAGAAAAATTTGCAAGACCTGATAAACTGAATGGCATCATACCATGCTGTAATCATTCCACGATAGATTATCATTTCAGAATAAGTCTCATGAACCAGCGTATATTTGGTAACAAAAGTATAAGTAGCACTTTTGGATAATCAGGATTGACCAAAGAACTTCACAGTCAATGATCCACTTTTTGAGTAATAGTTACAGCTGTAATACAGAAAACATGCAGGCAACTTGCATGCAGCAGTAATCTGGAAATGCATAATATATGCCCATCAAACTATTCTGGCGGCATTTGTTCAGAGATACATGTTAGTAAAGACACAAGGACAATTGCCCTGCTCTTCTTCCAGGGCTGTCACCGTTTAGCTGAACCTGCTCAGTTTCCTCGCATTACTTTACAATGATTTATAGAACTATGATTTACAATGATTTATAGAATGATTACAGAACTACACTGAATTTCTTGTGTAATCTTTCTGTAACACTCATTCTGTAACTGTAACAATAGCACTCCTGTAACTGCCAATAACTTCAAGTGAAAAGCAACTTTATTACATTTGCCTGATGAGTTAAAAGATTTAAAGATTTGTTTGATTTCTTAGCATACATTTGTCACCTAACAAAACCAAGCTTTCTTTCTTACATATTTACAATAAGTAAAACCAGTATTATTGATGGTAACAACATACTTTCTTGTCAAGGAGCTATAATTACAGTTTTTGATGTGTAAATATATAAAGTTCCAACTTAACATAAAACTGACTTTTTTAAAAAAATCAAAAAGTTGGATTTGACACCTTATTGAACTATTATTCCACAGCATTTTTTTTCATTCCAACATTTGACCTGGCAACTACTAGAAACACTATCCAGATTTGCCAGATCAGGTGTTACTAATAAATTCACAATACAATTGCATTTACTCTAATACAGGACACTTCACAAATATTCAAGCATGCACATGCTTACTAAAACTATCAGCAGCAATGTGTACATATTGGTCAGCTTTAACAGTGAAAATTTATGAACAGCTCCTATCCTTCTACTATTAGTTTGTTCAAAACTCTTCATAGATATGAGCAATTAATTTTATCATTGCAACTGGGAACTTAAAGCAGTGTATTGGCACCTGGCTGAAACTTTTATCCTACACCCACCTGAAATATGGAAAGAAACTCAGCAATATTATGTATTTTGTCCTATCAAAATGCTGCATTTGGGAACATTATAATCCCAGCAGATTCACCAGGAGCTGCAAGTTCATCAATAGTTTTAGAAGCAAATTTAAACAAAAATTATGACACAACAGCAAATTAGCATAAATGCAGTTATTCCTACAGCATATTATCACAAAACTTGTTATGTTACAACAAATTTAAGAAATATAATTTCTTTGATATGCCCTCAGATTGAAAGTTATTTCTTCCTTATTAAATAGGACCTCAGATGACTAATGAACTGTACTTTGCACTACTTATTATATGCATCTGTGTACACTGAATTGTTGGGGTGAGTAACTAAGATAACAAGTCAATTACAGGAGAACACAAACTACAGACTATCCAGTCAAAAGTTAGAACCAGCAAATACTCAACACAATGAATGAGTATATTCTGAAAGGAGATTACTTCAAATTTTCATTAACATGGACAAAGTTTTATTCAGAAGCACTGCACACTGAACTATAGACTTGCTGTGATAATTTCATGAGATCATAATAAACCATTATCCATATACACTTTATCAGAATAAACATTTTAAACTTAAAATGACTGTCAGTTTGACCAAAAGCATAAAACATATTATATAATAGGCATGGACTTTTCAGAGATATCTTAAAAAGATGCAAAATGAACTTGAAGGTTACCCCAAGATCACAATCTTAACGATTACTGTCCCAGGCAAAGACTGAAACAACAAGCCCACTCCATAAAATGTACCAAGTGACAATTTAAAAGCAATATACATCAGATGGACGTCAAGGCAAAAGAGGATAAATCTGTGGTGTTCAACAATAGCTCACCAAGAAGTCCGAAGAAGAGCAACCATGAAATTTGAGGTACTAATCTCCACTATCTAAGTCATTCAACATGGTGAGGGAGAGAAGGCTATCAGTAGTTTGGAACAAGACCAATGTGATACGTGTATTCAAAAGAATGACAAAACAGACACAGGCAACACTTTTAGTCCACTTTTACTAAAAGACATTACTTCAATGGAATTACAATTCCACTTCATAGAACTAAAGAAATTGAATAATATAAAATACACAAGGTAAGCTAGTAAACTAAATTCTCATTCATGTAATACAAATAATACTATTTTAAATAATCTCAAATTCATTCAGATTGTATCTGTGTTTCTAATATATGTGAGGCTTCTAAAATGTGCATTAAAAGCAGAAGGGCTGAAAAAAATCCTATTGTTTTCAACATTTGAATTCTGCTTTACTAAAATTAATATTCTTCTAATGTAAATCTGATTTTGTGTTTTTAAGGTAATAAAAAAGTAGTTATTCTAGGTGACCTACCAGAAAGGATCAGCTGCTATAGGAAGGGTGTGGTTGCACTGGAGATCGATGAAGATATTTACCAGGATGCTGGAGGACTTTAGTTATGCGGAAAGATTGGATAGACTGAGTTTGTTTTCCCTGGAGCAAGGGAGGCTGAGGGGTGACTTGACAGAAGTATATAAAATTATAAGAAGCATTTACAAGATAGATAGTCAAAGACTTTTTCCCATGGCAGGGCTATCAATAATTAAGCTCAAGGTGAGAGAAAAGAGTTTTACGCAAGACTTGAGGGGAGAGGTTCTTTTTGTTACAGAGAGTGGTTGATATTTGGAACTCAATGCCAGGGGAGGTGGTCAAGTCAGATACAATCACAATGTACAAGAGGAATTTAGATGGGCACTTAAATAGGCAAGACATAGAAGGATACACACCTAGTGCAGGCAAATGAGATTGGTGCAAAAGGACAAAAAGTTTGGCATGGACATGGGGAAACCAAATAACCCATTTCTGTGCTGTATGACTCTATTGACCAGAGAAATTCACACAATGGAAGTGCAAGCCAATTTCACATTGCAAATAGATGGCCTTTTAAGATAATGTGCAACTGCAACGTAGGTGCATCTTCATGCACTGATATGCTGCTTTTCATATTGCAGGTGGATTATACATGGAAAACACAATGTATTATGTGCTCAACTGCTCAAGTCTATGTACAAATCTTTTTAAAGGTGACAGTCATAATTTGCTCTACACTGAAATGAATCAAATAGTGATCAGGAATTATTCTGAGGATTGAAATGTCATTAACTAAGTAGAGGGTTAAAGTTGTCTGAATTTAAGTCATTAGGGAAATCAGTAAAAAAAAAATTAAGCAAGTCAGATGGCATTGTGGAGAGAGAAAAAGATTTAGCCCTTCTGATTGATGACCTTTACCTGAACAATGGAGCCTAAAAGCGCATTTCAGTTTCAGGCTGTAGCTAAGAATCACACAGTACTTTCAGACTACTTTAATGACAAAATATCAGATGTGTGACAAGTTGTTCTATTAAGCAATGTAGGTAAATGTCATGTAAGATATTCAGGAATTTAACAAAATATCTGATCACCCAGCAAAAAAGTACATTCACCTTGTTTCATAGCACCTTTGTTTAAATGTGCACAGCACTAATAGGTCTCCTGTGCATTATCATGCACAGAAAGATGAAGCTGGGTAAGTTATAGTGAATGTGGAAGCCCAGGGATAACTGGAAAGATAGGGACAGGGCAACCAGGAACCTGAACAGCTAAATATTTTGATGCGCGGCAGACAAAAATCCATTAGTGATGAAAAATCCACAGTTGATACTAGTAAGTCAAACCAGTTAACTGGTGT
Source organism: Rhina ancylostomus (assembly GCA_030265395.1). Lineage (NCBI taxonomy): Eukaryota > Metazoa > Chordata > Chondrichthyes > Rhinopristiformes > Rhinidae > Rhina > Rhina ancylostomus. Next base: position 99,260,252 of record JARFYF010000063.1, read on the forward strand.
CAAATGATGCAAATCTATGGAGGCTAATTAGTATTGCTTGGATGTCATTTCTCTCTTCATTGGGACTAGGGATTGAAGTAGGAACATGCACAAAATTTTTATGTTGCAGGAATTGTAGAAAAATCAAATCAATGAGGTGAACAGGTTCCTATAAAATAAAAGATAAAAATATTAAGAGAAAGAATGAAATGACAAATTTATAGGAACTCTATGAATGAAGTTTTAATCTTTGTGTATACCTCTCTGTGTGGAATAGAATAGAGCCAAAACAAAACCTGTTCATCATAACTGAACTTCAGATTTATTGAAGGCTATAAATAAAAGATTTAATTAATAAAGCTTAGTGGAACCCTACCTGGTTTCTCCAGAATCAATTTCAAATAAATCTTACAAGGTGCAGAAATAAGTTTGGAAAGTCTTTATCTAATTCCCTCTGAATGCTCAATTCATGAAACTACCTCAGAATAATCTTTAATCAACTTCTACCTGGGCATCTCTTTCAAAAAGTCCAAAGAAAAGGAAGTGCCATAATGATGTAATCAAGGTGTTCAAATTGACAATGGAACAGTAGGGAATCGACCCTTCTAATTATATTGCAGGAAACCCCAGTACACCTGATAGTAACACATCTGCATGGTGTTCCATTTCTAGCAGTAGCACTATATATAATAAAAAATAATTTTAATTACCTATTAAATTGACAAAGATTTTCTGATCTTCCTTTAGAAATGCTTCTTTTAGCTATTCTGAGCAAGTGAGCTTGGTTAATGTTATTTATTGATGTAAGTCTTCTTCCCTCAGCAGTGACATTAAAAGAAAGCTTTGATTACATTTGGAATAAAATCAATAATGGACCAGAAAGGAAATATATCAATTTTCCTGCAGCGTAATCACATTGCAATAGATTACGCAAGTGGGAAATGTATCAGGTAAAACATGATAATGTATTGTAAGGTGGCAAAAATACACAAAAGTCAAATTTCTGCAGTTCAGCCTGGTCAAATCAATATTTTGGGTCCTTGAAATAATTCTAATTTTCAGCCCAAATCATGGTCTTACTGAGGAATAATACATGATCTAATGCATGGAAAATTGTGGATAGTGGAAATGCTTCAGCTGTTAAGAATGTACATTATAAGATATAAAAAGTTTGACCAAACTCCTACTTCCTTGGCAACTTAAAACATGGCTCTCAACACTGATAATCATTAATACAAGCAGTCAATCTATGCCATCTTTTAAATAAATTGTAGCCTTCAACTTAAACCTTCCATAATCCAATAATTCCCTTATACTATCAATCCACACCTTTCATATACATAATAATGAAGCCTGCACAGCTCTGAAGAATAAAGAATTCCAAATATACACAACTTTCTCACCCTCATCCCAAATGGCTGAAACCTTATCCTGAGACTATCTCCCCAGTTTTAGAATCTCCAACACTGCACTGCATCAATGATACCAAGTCCTCTCAGAAGCCTTTATATTCTCATCAGATCAACTCTTTTTTTAAAGTAATGGGAATATGGGTCAAACCTTCTTATCTCCTCATAGTAACAGCCACATTTTGGGACACTTCTCATCTTGCCTTGCAAAGCAAACATATCCACCCTCCTTAGGAATGGAGACCAGAATTACCAGAGTACTCACACATGGTTTTTCTAGATCCCAAAGCAATTACAAGTTTCCATATACTACAAATGCCTTAATACCATGTATTTTTAATATCATGTTGTATGTTGACTTGATGTTTAATGTAAAAGTACATTCCAGACCATCTGAACGTCAATCTTTAACAATCTCGTCATTTAAAAGAAAATTGGTTTCTTTACTCTTCCAACCAAAGTGACTTAATTTTATGTTCCCCAAATTGTCAGTTCCTTCATTTCCCTTGTCTCTACTTCCAAGAAATAGACATTTACTTACACTATGCTTCAGTTTCCCATACTTGTAGAAATTATCACACCTTTTATATTCATTGACAGCTTATTCTTATAGTCCATTACCTATTTGCCATTACCTATCCATAACGTTCCCTGGTTCTAAAACTTTTCCAAACTCCAGCTCATACCCCATTTTCACAACGCAGGATCCAAACCATAATGTACTATTTTAGAGATAATAGTTTCCTTCATAGTGTACCAACCTGACAATGCTCATGCAAACTA
>JARFYF010000063.1:99275317-99293695 GCA_030265395.1 Rhina ancylostomus
GAGCAGGACAAATTATACAGTCTTCAGTAAAAAATTTTCAAAATGATAAAGAAAACTCATGGAAGATCAAAGTTTTAATTGTCCCTGCATTTTGCTTGCATACAAAATAAACCACTATTAATCTTCATTGTTTATTACATTTCCCAGAGGATTACTTAAATATCTATTTTTGGAACTGAAACAAAAGGCTTGATATCTTTGATATAATCAGCTGCTAATGGGAGGAACCCAGTAGTTTAAAATGATCTTGCAGCCAAGTTGGTGTCACTGAAAAATCAAACTGAAATATTTTTTGAATTTTGACAAATAGTAAGAACACAACGCACTTCCAATACATTGAACTCCATCTGCTATTGCTCTTTTCATTTACTTAATCTGCATGTATCTGTTTGGAACTTCCTTCATTTATCCATTAACTTCATGAGCTCTTAACTTTGTGTCTCCTACAAACTTGGATACATGACTCTATATTTCTTTCAACATTGTTTTCCTTTTCAAAACAAAATGGTTTTCACTGCTGTCCAATCCTTCCTCTACAATCATCTTGAATAAATTACACCCCCAAACCATTACCGATCTGCCCGTGATTGCATGACTTTCTCTAACCAAGGTTCTACCATTTTGCATCACTGAAAACAACCAAGAAAAAACAATTACTTCATGTAATGTCTGAGTGAAATGCAATAACAACCTTTTTTGGGTTTTGCAAATCATTTTGCAAGTTCGACTACCTGCTTCCTGGAGTGATTCAACCTTGCATTTCTGATGTGATTTTCCACATTAGTTGTCCTCGGGATAATGACACTGCCTATACATTCTCTTTGGACCATTGGGGGAGACTAGACCCAATTGACCTGTGAACAAACATCTTTGGTTTCTCAGGATAACCAAGTTTTCATGACAAAGTTCTGGATTGAGACCCTACATCCCACAGGCTTTTGATCCTTCATGTTTCTGTGCTGTAGTGCTCTATGACTCTATGACCTTCACATGGAATCAATTCATCAGTCCACCTGTTGATCAGTTTAACCCTCCATCCCCACTTTTCTGCTAGTACCTGAGACCACGACCACCTCCCACCCCTGTGCCCATGATGCTCCTTCACCAATTGTTCTTATTCTTCATCCCACCCCTGCCCCTCACTGTTTAATTGGTTCCATTTCCCCAGCCGTCAGTGATTCTTTTTAACCTGAGGCCTGAATATCCAATTCGCCCACCACTCCTCAGTGCCAATCTTCAGGAACTGATCTTCCTGGCCTTAATCCTCAGTCCTGGGCAGTATATTACCAGTTTCAAATATATACAATGTCATTTCAAGGACCCAAGATCAAAATAGTTGTTAGCATCCATACTACAGAGACCAATTGTCCTCATATTCAGATACACTATAATTTCGAGACTGATTTCAATATACCTGTAACTAGGGGCATAGTGCATTAACCAATTAATGTCCATACAGCTTTTGACATGGGCAATAAAATCCTTCTCTAGCTCCTCTTTGTTCAACAATCTAATAGAAAATTACTTAAAATAGTTACTGATGTACTATCAGCTATTGTGCAACCCAAAATAAATTTGATTGGCATTGGGTCCCAAAGAGTTTGCCTTGTTCACTAGGATTTGCTTTCCCTTAGAAGTGTTCCAAGAGGATTGCCATTACATTACTTTTTTCCCATTACACCATGATTCTAACTTGCTCTGGAACATCTCCAGATTTTGAAATAATAATAACTTCATGCCTTTTGACGAGTGCTGTCTTTCAGAGAATTTTTTTCTGTGATCTGGTACTATATTGCACAGCCTCAAGGTATTCTTTTCTTCTCTGCTTCCTCTAAATGAGACTTACTTACAGGAGTTAAAATTGGGGTAAATTGTTGTTTGCAAGTGATTGCTAGGCATCCACCTTGCCTCCATTTGTATGCGATGCACATACGGGAAACATTTTGTATGCAGTGTGTGCCAGGAATTTTAAACAAAAACAAAAAAAGTACAAGAAATTTTTGCAGCAGTTTCTTTGAACTGCCGCCAATTGTTACTGTTGGCTGTTCAATCTCTATTGAAATCTGGTTTACTATTTAGTAGAAAAGTAGATACTGTGGTGGATTGAACACCAAAGTTTCTCACTTTAGGAGGTAACACCATACAAAATAGCCAGTAAGTTGTGAAATTTTCTTAGAAGAAAGATCAATGGGACAAAAGACCAAATTTGCAGAAGTTCACAACTGAAAGTTAAATTGTTTGTGTATTTTAAAATCATTTGTTAAAGCAACTGACAATTCAAGACAAGCAAATTATTTAATTTGGAGAAAATGAAGTTAAATTCTCCCTTCATAGAGACATGCTCCAGATGCAGTATGGAAACAGGCCCTTTGGCCCACTCAGTTCATGTTGACTCATTGCACTAATCTTACACTAAATCCATTTTATTCTCTCCACTGTTCCCCCCAGGTTCTACCACTCTCCTGCATGCCAGGGGAAATTTACAGTGGTCAATTAAGCTTCCAACCTGCACATCTTTGGGATATAGATGGTAACTGGAGAAAACCCACGCAGCCACAGGGAGAATGCACAAACTCCATGCAGACAGCAGCAGAGGTCAGGATTGAATCCGAATTGCTGGAGCTGTGAGGCAGCTGCCCTACTTATATTGCAAAAGGATCAGGATTTTTGTTACATTTCTGATGTGATTATATTTGTCTCCTTATTAATTCTGGCAATCAAGCTAAAGGTGAGCAAAGATAGAATTAATGTGATTGTTCCATTTGGATGATGTATTTATACCCTCTGATCTCTGTCACGGCTGCCTTGATGCAGAATTCTCTGCAGATAAAACTACATTTTTAGTTTTGGTGTGTGTTGTGTGTGTGTGTGTGTGTGTGTATGTTTTTACAGCAGTTGTGGAGGTTATTGTTAGAGAATAAGACAACTTGAGCAACCTATCAGCAGCAGAAAACAGACAAAGATGAGTTGTAGGGTACAGCTTTCTCCAGTAAATATGCCCACTTTTATTTCTGGATGCAAGAGTCTACTTACTTGCAATATGCTATCAAATGTATTTCAATTCTTAGTTTGAATCTAAACATTATAGTTGCATCTTAGTTTGAATCTAAACATTATAGTTGCATGATGTGTTGCTTATTGGGAAGTTATGAACACATTTTTCAATATTTTCCATTCAATAATTCTTCTGAACAGTAACTACCAGAAATGCTGCTCAGCTGAGCAAGGGTCTGCATAAAGAAGATGTACTTAGAGCATCTGCTCCAGTATATAACATTTAACCCTCATCAACATCTTTTCTACATATAGGCTATCACCGGGTTACGAATGCCTGACTTAGGGTTAGCTGTACATCTGAATGAACTCCCTTAATGTTATTAAATTCAGAAGCCCAACATGTCTACATACGTTCGTTCCTGCAAATGGCAGAATTAGGTTCCTCTCTCTCTTCACTTTTAATAATTGTTCTTACTTAACAGTCATGTTTTTGATGCCATTCATTACGATACTGGTTACCATATCAAGTGATTTTTGTGTATTTTATGACATATAGACAAAATTGACTTAAGGATGTCTGTAAAATAGAACCCATTTGCTACCCAAGGATGGCTGCTACAGTATATACCAGCTGGGATTTTGGCTACATGTGGCCCATATCAGAAAATCATGTATTGGTGCAGCAAATGAAAAGTTCAGGCTGCCTGCTTTGTCTCTGTAATGATCTGCTTCACTTCAGTGTCTGAATCAGGTACTACTTTAAGGTACCAAGAGCACAGACTGAAAGGCTCTTGAGGCTTGCAGTGAATGCTTGAAGAGGTTAATTAATGCTGTTTCACTTTTACTCTACAATTCCTCTACAAACCTAGGTCAAGTTTTCATAGTACATACTGGAACGCAGTAGATTATTTCATATCTCACTGGTGACGTAAAAGTCCCAAATCATTGTGACAAGGAGTGAAAGATGTTGACATCCTAGTTAACGCTGAGCTGAGCTTCTGATGCAGGTCTTTTCCACAATGATGGCCTTTAACCATTTCTGAAATATTACCTATATCAGAGTTAACTCAATCCAATAGTAATTGAAATTTTCTCTGTGCCCTTATCTCCAGCACTGACCATTTTCAATGATGTGTTGGTCAACTTTGAGATCTCCATCCTCTATAAACTTCACTTCATGCAAATTTCAGCTGCCCATTTCTTATTCTGCATTGTCCCATTTCCCCATAACCCCAATTCTTCTTTGTCTATATTGGCTCCCTGTCCCCATGTGCCACAAATTAATCTCTAACCTCCTCCATTCCTACAGCTATCTTGGAGTTCTCCATTCCTCCATACATGGCTTTTATAAAGTTGAGACTTGTTTCTTTGTGGGATGTTGTAATTTTACAATTTAATCCCATGCTTTTCAATTTATTCCAAAGCCCTTTGCCTTTCCAGCACTATTGGGAGTCTTCTCAAAATGGAAGAAGCTGCTTTTGGCTTGATGCCCATTTTGTCTGAATATATCTCTGTGAAACATTCAGGGACACAAACAACAAATAAACATAAATTATTTTAGCATACTTTAAGGTTGTCTGCACCCTAACAACCAAAATTCTAGGAGGGTAATACAAAAATATTAGAAAGAAATGGTTTATTTTGAATTGAGAAATCTATGTCATTTAAATCATTAGACTAGACATTACAGTTGATAACAATGGAAAATGAATGATTAACATCATTTATCCACTATAATAGAGGTTGTTATTTTCTACCCTAAACTACACTGTACACGTGTGCAATCATTATACATATACATAAAACTACAACACTTGAAATAAGCAGAAAAAATAGAATTTTCATTTCCTCAAAGAACTCTTAATGGGGCCAGCTGCACATTGTATTGCTCCTTTCTGTATGTCAGTGCTGTGTTATCTAAAGTACTTGTCTAAATGTGGAGCATGAGAATTGAATTTCTCAGCACAATGTTAGTCCTGAAGACAACTGTTTGGCTTCTGGTATACACATCCAGCAAGCTGCATATATCTGGTCCTAAAATGAGCTGAAATATAATTCCATCCATTAGAATCTTATTTTCAGATAATTTTGAAATGTGGTGCCAGCTTCAGAAATCTGATTCATTGAACTGGAGAAAAGAGAAGTCTGTGCACCCATTGACCATGTTTTACTGGTCCTCCACAATTAAGAATCTTTCCACTTAGGGCATACTTCAATGTGAATTTTTTTCAGTAAGGGAATATACATGTTGCCGGTGTTCTTTGAAGCAATAGAAGAGTAATGCTTGTGATACAGGGAAGTTTTCATCTTCATTAAATACACAGTGACATGGAGAACAGACTGTCTTTCATTTTAGAATCATCCTATTTTAATTCTGCTGAAAGCAGTGGAATGAAGAGCATGTAAATTCCATGAAGGGTGGGTGATTGCCCAGGCACAGTGAAGATAAAAGTCTAGCAGATAATTTTTATTTGCCAACTGAAAGAAAATCAAATTAGTTCACCATGGAAACATCTTCATTTTGTGTTTTGTATGCCTATATTGAATTACTTTAAAAATCAAATTTCAGTTCAAGGAAGAAGGTGACTAAATATACTCAGTTATACCTCGGGTTTAATTCCAAAATCAGTAAATTATAAAATTATTGAAATATTTTGAGCTATTACAAGCTAGCAAGGAAGCTTGTTTTATAATTGAACAAGTTGTTGGTTCTTGGCTTCCGCCGACTCATTACTAGGAATTTATGAAAGGGAAGCACTAGTAAATTTTCATACCTGATTTGATTTGTGCTGGTATGGTCACCTTAAAATTTCCTACAGGTGATATAGCATTGTTGGCATTTGCTGCAAAACTGAAACTCATTATGAGAAAAGTCTAGATGATGGAAATGTTCTACCAGTTAACCAGAGTTTCATCAGAAGACAGCATGTGAGGCTTGACATTAAAGTAATGCCAATTTATCATAATTGATATTTAAATACAATAACTAATAGGAGTTTCCTCTGGAAATTGGGCTGACCAACCTTGGTTTCTCTTCATTGTTGTTTAGTTGCCCTGGCTAGAAATTGTGTGTAATTTAAAAGCTGATGGAACTATCTGATACTCACTTGCATGTGCTCTAGACCAATATGCCAATATAGTGAGGCAGCACACAGATGGCCTCCCACTGCCAAATTGCAAAGATATATCATTATTTCTAAGTATCATTATTTGCATCTTAGATCCAGTAATTAATAGCATAGAAATTCCTCTGGCCCACCCCTGAAAGTCTCACATTAAACTTGTTCAGACTTCATAGAAATACACAATTTTCTCTCTCTCCAGAAGACACTAGCTCATAGGGTATATTTCTCCAGGTGTTTCCATTCAAGTATTTGTGAATGTAGATAATATAACTGAGTTGATCTTCCACAGAGTCATTCACATTTCTTATTCTTATCCTCTTAGAAGTCTGCAAGTGTACTCCAAATAGGGATTAACGATAAACACTGTTTTTGTTAGCAACACCCACAAGTTTTCAATGAATGAATTTAAAGATGCCACGTTGCATCTGATATTTTAAAATTCATTCATTCAAAAGGTATGGGTATCACAACAAGACCTGCATTTATTCTTCATTTCTACTTGCCTTTGAGAAGCTGCTGCAGGGCTGTCTCCTTGCAATGTGTGTGGTGAAAGGACCTTACACTACTGTTAAGTGGGCATAAGTTCAAATCAAATATCATTGGCACAAGCGGTCACAGTTTTCCGAAAAACTGTGCAGGGTTGAGGGGGCAGGGTATGCCTTGTCATATCCAAATCCAATGTTTATCTCAAGAGAGAGTGCATGCTCTGGTTGTGTTCTTATTTTATTTATCTGTAGCAGTTCAACACAGTGGCTTGTTTGGCGATTTTGGAGGGCAATTGAGAGTCAATTCTCATCTTATTGCAAATGGTAAAATCTGTTCAAATTGCAAATAATATTCAGAGCGTATTTCACAAAAATAATTTTTCAAACAAGCAGATTTCAAGTTTATTATAACTGAAATTGATATTCTTGTTGTGTTGAGGACAGTATCTGTATTTTCAATTAGAAAGGGAAGTGCCACTTGTAACATTGCAGTGTTTTTTAAAAATGAATTAATAGTTTCCTTTAAACACGCCAGCTTTGCAATACACTTGAGCTGTGATAGGATGCCAGAAAAGTTTGGAAAAAATTTTCACTTCATGTAAATTTCAAATATGACATAAAAACACTGCATAAGCCAGACATACTGATTTTAGCAGTAGCCTCTCCTTCATAGGGTCATGGATTTATACGGCGCAGAAACAACCAAGTCCACACCAACCCTTAAGCACACAATTACACCATTCTTACACTAATCTGAATATTTAAGAATTTTTTGCACAGCCCATTAATTTCTCCCAAATTCTACCACTCATATACACTCAAGGGGCAATTTACAGTGTGCAACTAACCCATAAATCTTTGAGACATTGAAGGAAATTGGAGAATGTGCAAAGTCCCAGGCACAAAGCAGTGATCATCAGGATTGAACATGGGTTGCTGCAACCATGAGGCAGCAGCTTTAATGTCTGTGCCACTGTGCTGCCCATCCACATCTGTTCAATTTATTCATTTGTTTGGAGAGAGTTTAACAGCTACATCATTGTGCATAAAGGGAGCAAAAAGATCTCAATGTAAGTTTAAGCCAGAATCTATGAAGATACAGAATGCACATCTAGCACTTGGAGCACAGGACCATTAGAAGAGTTGGAATTTACAATTATTGGAATTTACAATTATTTAGAATTACTGCAGACACAGGTGCATGTGGCTGTACAACAGTTAGTAGTTTAACACTGAGACACAAGTTAAACTGTAATAACAAGATTACATGCAGTATAGTAATGATGCCCATAATAATCAGACTACAGAAAAACTCTGTGTTTGAGGAAGGCTGTGTATTTTTTTTGTTAAATACTGATTGATGTCAGTTTGTGTTCAGTGTTATTGTTGTTGATGGGAACAAGTGAAGAATTGGTTTGCAACAACAAGGTTGGTGCTGGAGGAGATGATGGAGGCAACACTGTACTAGCATGGCCATTCTGTTGTTGTTTTGGTGCTGCATGATCCACAGCAACCTGCTGCTGCTCTCTGACTCCACTTCTTGCTTCATCTCCCTGTGACTGTAAGCTACTTTGTCCTTCAGCATGAATTCTGGGATAGCCCTTGACTACTTCCTCCGGGTCTGGTTTTGATAAGCATGTTCCAGAACACAGCATCTGTTGAGAATCTGTCAAGCTGGGCCTGGGTGAGGTCAATATGTTTTTCCCCAAATTTCCTTTCTCTTTTAAATGTTCCAAGGATTGTGACCCTCTGGTAACCAGGAATGTTTCTGCTCCTCTGGGAGCTACCTTTCCACTCTGAGAGTTTATCTCTGTGCACACAAAGGCTCCATGACGCTAGAAAGGGAAACAAATTCAACTTTAACAAGTGGAACACAAGCATCTTGTGGATGCAGCTGTAGGCTGAGTTCATTTATTAGCTCAAGTGCTGGCACTCACTTGCTTCTTCCACTCCACTGGCTGTGAGCCGTGGCTCAGTTATCTACAGCCAGCAGATAATGGATATTCTGTCAACTCAACTTATTCATGAAATTAAACACCAATGGAAAGTTTGGAATTAAGAACTTGGCTTTGAAATGGACAAAAGAGGCCTTTATTTTGCTAAAGTTTGAACACTTTTGCCATTTATCGCTCAATAGAATGTGACTTGAAAATTCCATTGTGTATGATTGTCACAATAAGATTTCATATCTTGCAGCAGGAGTTCCCATGGAAACAATTTCATACTGATTATTTTGTAGGCTGAAATTTTATAGAAGAATTTTGATCATCTTTGAGTGTATTTCACATAAATGAAAAAAAATACTTTTTTATCCCTGTAAACAAAGTGTAACTTGGTCTGAGGTCACTTCCAGGGCAACTAGGAGGTGCTTGCCAATGTTGAGATCAGTTCTCCTGGTTATTCCACCTCTGGAGAAATTTGGTATGGTTGAATTGATGTTTTACCATGTTACTGGAAGATGCATCGCCATATTTTATACATAACCAAGAGGTAGTATTGGATGTAATTTTTTTTTATTTAGCTTCTTAAGTTGCTAGTTCTCACTTCATAGTATTTGTCAGCTGATAATTGTATTATCTGATATTTTCGCTCCATACATTTCCTTGTATTCAACAATGCTTAATACTCTAATAAGTAGACTTACTAATATTTAGATAAATGTAGCAAGATATGAGATTCCTGCAAAAACAAAACTCCCATCATCAAAGCCTGTCTTCGGTATATCGTGTGCTGCCACTTCATTGTTGTAGACGGAACAAATAGATTAACACCTGCTCTTTTAATCAATAAACAAATCCAGTGAATATTGAAAATAGACAATATTCAGCACAAAAACTACAAAATTCATTAATCTTAATTCATTAAAGTATAAGAACTGATGGGTATGCCTCAAGCACCATTACATTGGCTGCTATTAAACAAGACAATCCTCTGAACCTTGTCACTTCTAAGGTTGTAACCAGCCATCTAAAAAGGTGGTGACTTTTAGTATGAACAATAGTAATATTGATAATAATGGGAAACAGTATTTAACTAATTTGTCATTCATTGTTTAAGATTTAAGTTATAGCCAATGAACCATTGAAGGTTACAGCAAAGAGGGAAATCATTCACCCTGTCAAATCTGCATCAACTCTTTGGTGCAGTAAATCAGCATTAAATCCACTGCAACACACACAAAATGCTGGAGGAATAAATGCTTCCCTACTTGTTCCTGTAAAGAGAGTCTTCATCTGAACTATCCTCCGACAAAGCATTCCATTTTGTAAGAGTAATCAGTGCAAATAAACTTGTCTGATACTCTCTTCTCACCCTCTTGGGAGCAACATTAAATAGATAATCCATCATCGTTGAGTCCCTGAGGAGCAATGGATCAATGTTCTTGTCATGCTCCCTGTGAATAGCCAGTTAAGATGATTCAGGCCTGTTTAGTACTTGGATGGAACACACCTGGGAAGACCAGGTGCTATAGGCTCTCTGCCAGAGGAAGCAAATGATTCAACTGGCAAACCAAATTCATGTCTTGGTTTCATTGTATATGTTTTAAAATTAAGCAAGTAAATTTACCCCTCAACAAGAGAAAACAGCTTTATTTTTATATTGTTGTCTGTACCAGTGAAATTGGTTTCTCAGTTTTGCTCTCAATAGAATTTCTTAGGCTGAGCAGGAACCTGGTGAATGTCTGTATATGCTTTCAATGGCTTTGACTACTTTCTATATGGGTTGCCTAAAACAAATGTTGTCATTGTTTTTGCATATACAAATTGATCTTGATCTCTTTGCTCCTACATATGGCTACTTCATCAAACAACAGTAATTGTGTTGAGTAAATTGGAAGGGATCAAAGTATTGCAGTAATGGGGCTAATACACTTATGGAAAAATATAGATGTCATTTAATATTATGCTGTGCATATTTTCAGTAAGATCAATGGGCAGGTGATTTAAAAAAAATTGAAACCTGCATCCAAATTTGGTAGGGTGTTTACTTTGGGTGAGGATTAAATCTCACTGAGGTTTCTGAGGTTTCTAGTCTCTGCTGAGACTAAGTCCTGGACTTTGCTTCACAGATTCTTCCATCTTGCTGCCTCTCCTCTAAGATGGTCCTTAAAGCCTCTGCCTTTTGAAGCTTACAGTTATCCAATGTAATATCCCATTTTGTTCACTCTCCATTTTTGTTTGCTAATGATCTGGAAAGTTTGCCTTGAAACATTTTACAACAATAAAGGGGCTGTGTAAATGCTAGTTGCATACTCCAAGATGCAACAAAAAGGAGCCAAACTTGGTGGGGTGGCAACATCTGCTGGGATGCCTGGTGCTTTTACGTCCTGCCCCTTGGCACCAGTTATTAGCATTCAGTATTGTAAGCAGCCTAAGTGAAGTTTACTAGATTACTCCAGGTTGTCTCCAATGGAACTATCACTTTTGTAAACAGAAACAATTTCATCCTTGTGCTGGTGTGACTACCAGACCTATCAGTTCTTTCTAAAATGATTGGCACACATCACATTTCATGCTCCACCCACCCCACTCCACTAAGTATGGGCTGTACTCAAGATGAACATAAGCACTATTGCCTATGTACTTCATGAAAAAAGCCTAACTGTAAAAGCTTTGTGGTGGGACCAGACTTTCAGAACATTGACAGGACACACTCCCTATTTGATAGCACCACTTTAGTATCGGGGAAAAAAAACAGTGAAACACTTCCATGTTACAGAATTGTCAGTATGCATTCTGCCTCAGAAAAATAAAGTATGGTCTTAAGGAAATATTTTGCTAGTTTACTGGAAGGGTCAACAGCACAACAGTGTTGTTTCTGTTAAACATCACTATGTTTGACATTACCTGTCTTTCTCCCAACATGCATGATTGTCTTCAATATTTTCAATTTTGGGACATTATGGGAAGTTGCTTGACCTTCTTCCTACTTCATAACTTTTCCTTGGGTATTCTTGGTTTATCCTTCACAGCTCTGCTCTTTGCTCATGCTGCCAAGGTCAAATTGTTCAACTCAGATTAGGAGTTTAAACTGAGTCCTTTCCAAGTCATATGGTTTATCTGCAGACTCTATATTAAACTGCTTACCCATCAAAGAAGTTCTTCAGTGCATCTTATCCAGAACTAGTCCATGAATTTCCTTTGAGACAGCTTCAGTATGTACTCAAATGGTATTTAATGTAGTTTGTGCATAAAAAAAAATTATAGCTACAGACCTCACCTTACCTTTCCTCTGATGGGTTCATTTGGATACTTTCTTGCATCGTATTGGTGAATAAAAGATATGAATTCTCGATAAACCCTTGGTGGAGACGTTAACTCACTGGGATCCACCTGTGGAACTTGGTGACAGTTTCAAGAAATCGTTAAGTTCAAAACATCAAAAAACATAATGCTACATACAGTACAAGATCCTGTCTTTATACTACCAATCGCAGCATGTCACTACATTTCGAATATTGTCAGTCTTTGAGAATGTATGCTTTAACAAACACAGGTTTTCAGTTTATTGAAACAGTAGATTTGAGGAGCAGTGTGTAGTCGTCATATTGACTATCATAAATTGTTACAAGACCTAGTATTTCATGACAGAAACTATATGTCAGTTCAATTGGAGTCGTACAATCTCATATCACTGTGGGTAAAATGAGAAATTTGTTTCAAGGTCATTCCATTCCACTACCTCCTGTGCTTCTAGATCTCTCTCTCAAATGTGCTAATATGTCCATCAACTTTATATTCAAAAATCCTATTTTTAGCAATTTTTATGGTCCTTGTGCTTTTATTCTTGTTGACCCCTAATTTGTAAATGGGTAAAAAAAATGCAGATACCCCATCTACAACTTTTCAAATTTTTTCTCAACAGTAAACTGTTCTTTCAAATTGAAGAGTTTGGTGTGCCACTCTTCTATTAGAGAAAAAATTAGTGAATCCAGGGAACTGTATACCACTTGTCAGTATTGGGAAATGAAAACTTCGTAATGAAGGCTGAAGTGACTCAATACTTTGAAATTTTCAGGTGATTAGAGCAAGCCTGATAAATATGTAAATTGTCAGTTTTGCTTGGCGTACACAGTTGAAATTTTTGAACGATGTTAACACAACGCCATTACAGTGCCAGCAACCTGGGTTCAATTCAGCAGCTATCTGTAAGGAGTTTATACGTTCTCCCCTTGTCTGCATGGGTTTCCTCCGGGTGCTCTGGTTTCCTCCCACATTCTAAAGATGCACTAGTTAGGAAGTTGTGGGCATGCTATGTTGGCACCGGAAGTTTGGTGACACTTGCAGGCTGCCCCTAGAACACGCTACCAAAAGATGCATTTCACTGTGTGTTTCGATGTACATGTGACTAATAAAGATACCTTATGTTATTAAAGTAGCTTTCCAGAGGCATTTTGTTATTTTTCAAAGGGATTGAAGAGAAACCAATGGCCTAGTTAGAAACTGGCTGAGCAGCAGGAGACATGCAGAGGGGGTGATGTTAGTTAGAGAGCTCCAAGATTTTGACCCAGCAACAAAAGAATGGTAAAACATCTCCAGCTTAGTACTTTGGAGGGGAAATTGCATTTGGTGGTATATGTTTGTTACCCTTTTCCTTCCAACTGGTAGAGATCACAGGTTTGCAAAAAAAGTAACTATAAGTGACTAGGATTATTCCACAAATACCCATGTTAGACTGTACTTGTTTGCCAGGATAAAAATAGGTGATATAGTAAGCAACCTATCTATGCTTGGAGGACACAAAAATAGGCAGTATAGTAAGTGGTGTAGATGGAAGTATTAGCTTACAAAAAAATAGGTTAATAGATTAAGCATATGTGCAGATCTGTGACAAATGGACTTCACTGACAATTGCAGTGTTCATTTTCAATTTGTCCATGTATGAAGCCTTGGAAAACATTCAGGAGAGATTTCACTAACTTCTAACATCACTCTCATTTAAGTTGCAAGCATTGACCATCTCCAACAAGACAGAATCTAACCGCTTCCCTGACATTCAACAGCATTACCATTGAGACTCTGTCACTATCAACATCCTCAGGGTTATAATTGACCAGAAAGATAACTGGAGAAGCCACCTAAATAATAAGAGCAGGTCGATGGTCATAGTGAGTGACTTACATCCTGGCTCTTCAAAGCTTTTCCACCATCCAAGCCACAAACCAGTAGGATAATGTCACACTTCCACAGATCCAACAATACGTGCTACCATTCAGGACAAGGCTACCTGATTAGCACCCTATTTACCAGTCTAAGCATTTACTCCCTCTCCTCCAGGTGCACCATGCTGAAATATGTACCATCTATGAATATGTTATGATAACTTACCAAGGTTTTTATGCCAACACCTTGCAAATCTGTGACCTCTGGAGGGACCAAGGCAGCAAGCACATGGCAATACCGCCAACTGCAATTTCCTGTCCAAAATATCACTGGGAAATATTTCACCATTCCTTTGTTGTTGCTGGATCAAAATCCCTAACTAACGTCACTAAGGAAATAACTTAATTGCAAAGACTGTTTCAGTTCAAGATAACAATTCACCACCATCTTCTCAAATTAAATTAGGAATGGGTGACAAAAGCAAGCCTTGCCAGCAATACCAACATCCATAATTGAATTTTAAAAAAATAGGTAAAAGTGAGATCATTCACTTTGCTCCTAAAATAGATAGGACAGTACTTTGACTGGTGAAAATCTAGAAGTATTCGAGATTCAGAAAGACTTTGGGTTCCAAGTGCATATAATTAAGATATTTTTAATTACTATCTGCTTGTAAGGTAAGCTATTACTATGTATTCATAAGGTGTTTGGAGGTTAAGATAAGTAAAAGTTTTCACTGTTTGTTATTGCCAGGTTTCCTCCTCTGCCTCATGCCAGGCACTTGCCTTTTACTTGGAAAGGCCTACTGGATTTCTCTCCCTTCTCCTATTTTCAGCTCTATTCAAACATACATTCATGAACTAATTTTTTGATTCTCTTCTTCCCTGGTCCCCGCCTTGACTGCCCTTCAAATCACCATCTCCTGCAGCCTTTAAGCATAGACAGTCAACCTGTACCATTGTGAAACTCTTGGCCCATTCTACAAATAGTGGTAGTAAGAAAGACAGAAAGATAGGCTACACGAGGGATTCTGCAGATGCTGGATTCCCCAGTCCTGATGAAGGCTCTCGATCTGAAACACCGACTGTTTATTTCCCTCCATAGATGCTGCCTGACCTGCTGAGTTCCTCCAGCATTTTGTGTGTGTTGCAGAAAGATAGGCTCACACTTTTAGAATCTCTCAGACAGTCCTCGCACTGCTCTTGGTGGTCTGGGAGGAAAAAGAAAATAGAATGTTTTTCTTTTCACTAGGCCCCCAATTGTTGTCCACCATTTATTTTCTTTTCATCCCTTCCTCCCTTCCAAGCTGCATGTATATTGCTCCTTTCCTTTCACCTCCCGGATAGTTCTCAACCACTTACCTTGCCCCATGCCCTCTGAACCTTCTCCCACCCCTCAAACTTAAATACTACTGTGACAAACTGCCAACCACCTCTTTTTTGCATCATGCAAGTTTCTTCCTGAACAGCCTTAATCTTCCCTTTTGACTTATCTAATCCTCACCAATAGATTGTCACTCTCTCCTTCCATCTGCCCTTATTCCTCATTCCCACCTATCCAGTCTGAAAAATTCACCAGGTATTGGCAGCATCACGTGAACACCTGCAGAGTAGATACCATGTTTGCTTGTACAACAGTAATTTATTAAATAAAAGGACTTTTGGATGTCCTGAGGATGCAATATATTTGCAACTTTTGTGTGAAATAGACTATGTATATATCAATCATTGGTTCATTGTTCCTTAATTGAGCACTTATAACAATTACAGCTAATTATCTGTGGTCAAAGCAAAATTAACATGTACTGCAGGTTATTTACAGAATAAACTTTTTGGGTGATGCTAGTTTCACATTCAATTGAATTTTTAAATCATAATCAACACCCATTAGTTATAATAACACAAAATTCAAAACATACTTCAGACTGCCAGCTCAAAATTCTGTTACCATATTATTGTCAATAAAATCAAGTCTGCCTTGTCCACAAATTCCTTACTGTACTGCAGCTAAATGAATTGAATAGATCTGTTAGGCTCAGAGAACATGGAAAAGTGTCTTGTCCCAGTGAATAAGCAAAACATAATTTTCTGATTACGTGCCAGAGTTTAACAATAAGTTCTTTCCTGTGGATCTGCGAAGGAAGGCTTAAGAAGCAAAGTAACTGGAAATGCACTTGGGGTAGCTCACAATCAGTTTAGTTTCACAGTCCGCCTTCTGTTTTAGATCATCAGAAGAGAATGTTTTCAGCTCAATTAAATTATCATTGACTTTTTAAAAAATTTTTTTAACTATTATAGTTCATTCAGGAATTTCATTTTCATACATCATGCATCAGTTAACTTATTGAAGGAAGTATAACTTTAAAATAACATGACTGAGTAGTGAATAAGACCTACATTTCATCAGTTTTGTGACAACCTGTGTCTGGCATTAATTAGATTAGTTGGGCTGGAATTGTTTCCTTTGCAGCAGAGAAGGCTGAGGGGAGATTTAATTGAAATGTATAAAGTTATGAGGGGCTCAAAATGAGTGAGCAAGGACATCAATAGACAGTGGCACAGATATGAGAAATTGGTAGATTAAGGGAGAATTGAATTTAACATTTTCATATGGATGATGGTGGGAGTCCAGAACTCATTCCCTGTAAAGCTGGTAAGACAAAAATCACCACTTTTTGGGAAAAAAAAGTAATTGGATGTGCCATAATCTACAAGGCTACGGATAAAGAAGAAGAATAGGGTAGATATTTCTTTGCTGGTTGGCATGGATTGAATGATCTCCTTCTGTGGTAAAAAAAATTCTACGATTCCATCAACTTTCCCAGCCACCTCCTTGAAGTAAATCCAAAAGCAGAGCAACTTAGCATATGTGTTGACTCGATTTCGAGCTTCCTTCCCCATGAACAAAACTCCATTCTTCTACCGTCCCTACAACTTGTTTTCTCCTGACCCTATTATTTCAAGCTTTTAAAATCATTATTTATCAACAACTGCCAAAGATTGTATCCTCAGCAATGCAATGAGCTGCTCTGTTGATACCATGTCATTATACTTCCCTTATCCTTCATGTTTTAGTGTTCCAATAAATTGACTTCAAGATCCTCACCTCTACTTTGAGACCTTCCACAGCTCTGTCCATCCTTGACGATCATTACATTAGACCGCAATTCCATCACTGTGTTCCAGCACCTGTTGGCTGTTCCGTTATCCCCTGGCCCTCTGAAATTCTTTCCTACACCCCCAAACATATTTTCACATCTGGCTATCATTTTTGTTAGCTTTCTTTGTCTCTGACCATACACCCACCCAAACTCCACCACTGTCCAACAACATTTTCCAATTTTCTTGCCTTCCTTTTGCCAGCTTCCACCACTTTTCACCATCTGTGAAGTATGCTGAGATTTTCTCCTATAATTTAAGGCCAAAGTAAATGCTTGCCAATCATTTTAACAATCAATTTAAATTTTGGAAGTATTGTCATATTTATTATGGGATTATATGCAGATATATTTTGTGGTGAGTATAATTACAAACTGTGTATATCTTTTAGATTAAGGAATCATAGGAACTGTATGTTTATGCACTTTATTCTTTTTATTTATCTTTTCTTCATATTTTCTTTTTGAACATGACCTCTGTGAATGTCACAGGATGCAGAATTAATCTAGAATTACCAAGCTTTTGTAAAAAAATGTAAAATGGAAAACAAAATAGCTTTGATGATAACTGCAAAGCCCAGTAACTGCAATGCTCAACTGGTCCATGCTGACCCAGATGCCCATCTAAGCTAGTCCTATTTGCCTACGTTTGGCCCATATCCATGTGCCTGTCCAAGTACCTTTTAAATGTTGTTAATGTAGCTGACTCAACAACTTCCTCTGGCAGCTCATTCCATATACTGACCACACTCTGGGTGAAAAAGTTGCCCCTCAGGTTCCTACTAAATCTCTCCCCTCTCACTTTGGTTCTATGCGCTCTAGTTCCTGATCCCCAAACCTGGGAAAAAGACTGTACGCATTCATGATATCTATACCCCTCATGATTTTATACACCTTTATAAGAACATCCCTCATTCTCCTACACTTCAATGAAAAGTCCCAACCTGCTCAATGTCTCTTCATAACTCAGTCCCTTAAGTGCCATCAACATCCTAATAAATCTCCTTTGCACTCTTTCCAACTCAATGACAACTTTCCTACAGCAGGGTGACAAAAATTGAACTTGTATTCCTAGATCCCTCTGTTCTACAACATCCCCCAGGGCCCTACCATTGACTATGAATGACCTACACTGATTTGTCTTCCTAAAATGCAACACATCACGCTTATCCAAATTAAACTGCATTTGCCATTCCTTGGCACACCTACCCAGCTGATCAAGATTTTTCTGTAAATCCTGATAACCATCTTCACTGTCAACAACACCACCTATTTTAGTGTCGTCTCCAAGCTTACTCACTATGCCTAATACATTCTCATCCAAATTAGGGATATAGATGACAAATAGCAATGAGCCTAGCATTGACCCTGGGGAATGCCACTAGTCATGGGTCTCCAGTCCAAAAAACAACCTGCCATCATCATCATGCTTCCCACCATCAAGCCAATTATGTATCCAATAGCTTTCCCTGGATCCCATGCAATCTAACTTTCCATAGCAGCCTACTATG
>JARFYF010000063.1:99302450-99321416 GCA_030265395.1 Rhina ancylostomus
ATCAGTCCCATTCCCCTTCTCTTTATTTCTGTAGCCCCACAACTTAATTCGCTATCATATTCCCACCAACCCACCCTCTGATTCTTTTGGCACTCAGCTACACCAGGAGGTAATTTAAAATAGCCAATTCCACATCTTTGGGATGTAGGAAGAAACCAGAGCAATCAGCAGGAACCCACACAGTCACAGGGAGGGAACATGCAAAACTCCACACAGCAGCAACTGAGGTCAGGATCCAAAATGGGTCTCTGGAGTTGCAAGGCAGCAGTTCCAACTGCTGTGCTACTATGACCACTGTTCATGGGACTCTTCTACACTCTGCAGACAACAATTCAACTAGTGTCCTCTGACGCTCTAATGGATACCTGTTCTAATAATAGTAAAAGAAAATTTTAACACTGCAGATACTGGAAGTCTGATATAAAAACAGAAAATGCTAAAATACTCCACGAATCAGGCAGCATCTATGGAAAGAGAAACAATGTTTCAAATTGAAGACCCTTTGTTGTAACTGGGGAAGACATGTTAGTTGAAGAGAGGGGAGGGGAGGGATGGATAGGACAAAGTGAATATCTCTGACACTGTGAAGCCAGGGGTGCTGTGGGGATAAACTGGTTGATAGATTAGGGAGGACAATATGAGAAGGAGAGGGGGGAGAGAGGAGGAACAAAAATACTTAATCTGATCTATCTGCCTATTTTGCACTACCACCTGAGGTGAATTTTTACCCGTTTGAGTCAGAAGAGTTAAAAATGCTAAACTGAGCATCATGGTGCAGTTAACATTGTTTCTGTTACAAACTGTGGAAGAGTTTTGTCAGGAAACAATGCTGCATAAATCATTTTAAGATCTGAAAGGATCTTCCTGAAATAAGAGATTGCATGTTATATAGTTTGGAAATGGAAATGTTTGTGTGCATAAAATTTTCAAGTGTGTGGTCACAATTTCAGTCATGGCATTAGTAGGAGAAACCCTTTGGCTCACTGTGGCTGTAAGAACAACAATGGAGAAATCAACCGTAAAGCTGTCAGTAATCAACTTGCTTAGATTGATCTGGTAGATAAAAAATTAAAGAACGGCAGCAATTTGATGGAACTGTACCTCTGCAGCACAGCTTCCTGGAGAAGACTTTTACAATCTATTCACATAAAAAATGTTGTGTTGGCACAAAACTCTTCCAATTCTTTGCCAATGTTGAACTGGGGATGTGTAAATCAGGCAGAAAGCACAAGCTGCTTTCAATATTATAAAGCATTACCAGGTGCTTCATTGAAGTTTGAGGAGGATTGGTTGGGGTTGGTTATTGGTGAGGTTTAAAGGAGGAGAAATGAGTGGAGGGCTTTTGGGAGGAAATAGCCCAAGAAGCAGTACCACTGATGATGTGGTGAAAAGGGAGGAAATGACTAGAGGTGAAAGTCAGAATAGAAAGCTCTGAAATAGAGGAAACACCTGAAGCTAATAACAAGATAACCAGACTCAAGGACAGCTCCTATCCCGCTGTTATAAGACTACTGAATGGTTCCCTTGTACGCTAAGATGAACTCCTGACCTCACAATCTCTCCTCATCGTGACTTCGCACCTCATTGTCTACCTGCACTGCACTTTCTCTGTACTGTAACACTTTATTCTGTATCCTGTTATTGTTTTACCTTGTACTCTGTCAATGCACTGTTGTAATGAATTGACCTGTATGGACAGTATACAAGACATATTTTTCACTGTACCTCAGTACATGTGACAATAATAAACCAATTTGTCAATTTAGATAGAGAAAGGCTATATATAGGTATTGATGGTAAATAGGTTAGGGGAGGCAGTAGAGGCAGGCATTATGAATGGAGTAGAGAATCTTCTGATGGAAGAGGATATAGGCTTGGAAGTGTGATTGCAGTCAAATAGCTTGCTGGAGTTGTGATCAATGGAGACACAAGAGACTGCAGATGTTGCAATATGGAGCAACAAACAATCTGCAGGAAGAATTCAGTGGGTCAAGCAGCATCTGTGAAAGGATGCAGTCCTTCTAATGCGGGGCTTCAACCCAAAACATTGACAATTCCTTCCTTTCCACAGATGGTGCTTGACCCATTGAGTTCTTCCAGTAGATTATTTGTTGCTGAAGTTGTGATCAGTCTGCGTCAGTCTGTGGCCATGGATTGGAACGGAGACAGCCAGTATTTGAGAGCATAATGTTTGCAAAGGGGCCTAAGGTAACAGTTTTCCCAATATTCTGACAAGAGGGAACCACAGATCTTCCAAGTTTGGATGATATACAGGTAGCTGTGTCATATTGGGACAGTGGAAGGATTGAAGATAGCAAATGAATGTCTGAAGGTCTTTCCTCATGCCTTCTCTCACTCACATTAATATACTGGAGGATAACTGGTTATTTGATCCTACAATATGTTTTATTAAACAAAAGAACTTGTCTCAAAGTAGAATTTCCTTTGTGTGTTTACTTCCACACGGGTACTGCCTAGTTCTACACTAAAACATTTATATCGTCATATAAAGAGCTATTGTACACATGTTGTAATTCTTAAAGGAGCACACACCCAATATTACATAAGCCACATATGTTACCAAGTGCAACAGACAAATGAGGGAGAGAACTAGAACAAGGACTGAATCTGGGTAACTCCCAAAGTAATGCTGCAATATTACAGATATTTAAGCTATGATCAGATAAGTAAAAGTTTATGCAGGAAAGATTTAAATCTGCATTTTTAAAAATGTGTAGGCAAGTTGTGTTACACAGGGGAGGATCTCACAGCTGTGAGCATATTTCTGGCCAATAACTGTACTAGCCATGCTTATTTCAGCTGTGAGTGAAGCTTTGTTTTCAGTGTCCAAAAGATTTAGGATAAGGTTTCTTATGTATAGAAACAATACGCTTGAATTGTTGGGGAATGCCAGCAGTTCAATGAGCAGGCAACTGAATTTCCCCACAGTGGTGCCAGATTGGGATTTCTGTGCATGATTGTGTGACACCTCCAGCAGCAGAGTGAGAAACTGTGGCAGAAATACTGGCTATTCCACTTGGATAACCTATGCACTGTTAGACTTGGTTGAACCTGGCATAGAGTTCTATTCCAGTCATTTCAGTAAAGAAGGATAGTATGAGGAATTAAAGTGTTTGCATGTTTAGATTATTTTTTATCAGTTGAGTTCATTCAAATGTTTTAAATACTTTACACAATTTAGTTCCTTTGCAATATGGTAATATTTTAAAATGTTTGTATGTTTTGATGAATTTATAATAGTTTGGAATATTCTGGATGTTTTTGAATGTCTGAAATATTCAAAAACATTCCCAGTGTTTTAACAGCTTTGACTTCTGTCTAACTCGGAGAGTTAGCTTAGTGTGCTTTCACTGCTTTTTCAGTTGTGTGTTGGACCTGTTCTAGTCACTCATCTGAGTGATTTATATGCTATTAAACAGTCTGCCTTCATCCAGCACAACCTAAGCAGGTGATGAAATGCTTGGCTTTATTCTGAAATCAATGGTACATCCAGATGGTTTGTCTCTGAACCACAAAATCCAGGCCAACCATCTCAGCCATTAGACCAGAAGGTGCTCTTCACACTCAATGCCCCAGAGCTTCACTTGGCATTTCTGTTTCCAATATTAGTCAGCAAGTGGCCTTTCAAAGTGATTGGCAATTAAGTGCTAATTATTTTAGACGAACTTTATCTTAGCTTTCCAGAGTAACTATACACCCAGTAGAACTTTTGTTCAGACTGCCCAACTTCATCACATGCAGGATTGCTGCATGTGTAGACAGAGGAAACATCCCATTAGTCTGGCTGGATTCCCATCCAGACACTAGAGATGAAAGGGAATTGTGCTAATTGATTGCACCTGCCCCCATTTGTAATACTATTTCAGATCTCACTGTTTAGAATACATTGCAGGTCACCATCTTCTTCGTCAGTTTTAAAGTGATATTGCACCCTCTTCCAATATGCTCCATGCAACTAGTTACTTACAATTATCACAGGTAATTAAGTTCCTACAGTTTATCTGGAAAATAATTACATTGAATAGGTAGCAAATTCTTTTCTCTAAGACACCTGCTTACCTATGCCTGAACAAGGATATTTGTTTGGATTACATCCATGTCTTGTTTGTGGATTTGGTTTGGAGACAAAGTTCTGGAAATCATGCCTTTGGGTGCTTTCCAAGCTGTAACTTGGGATGGGTTGCATCAGGATGGGTGTTTCATGCGTCATCCACTGAAACTAAGAAAATCAGGTCATTGCAGAATAACGTTCATCTTTATTATTCTTCCTTACAGAATACCTAGAATGTGATAGAACAATTACTTTTCATTCCATGCAATTTTCTTGATTTCTACTGATTTGCTTGCATGGGAATGCAAGAATGCCTGGAAACAGGATAAGAAGAATTATATTATTCCCTGTATTTTTCTCTGACCTTCCTAAATGGTGGAAGTTTGATCCACAATTCTACCATAAAATATATATTTCATTGATTCTGTTTCTTTCTCACTGGTTTTCTTCAATTTCTTCCTGTTTATTTTTTATTCAGTTTTACAATTAAGGAAAAAGCAATTGGACTCAAATTGATTATAAAATATAATTGAGACATTGATTACACCATTGTTTATAATGCTTGGTGAAGTATTTGAATATTTACCCACCTTTTAAAAAATAAAAAAAATTCCCAAAATTAGTGTAGTTTTATTTTTTATTTATTTCTATCATGTTCTTTGATCTTATTTTCCTGCTTATAATTGGGATTTATATAATCTGCACTGAGTTTTATATAATTTTGTGAGAAAAATCCTTAACCAATTTCTCTTTATAGTCTTCAACTCAGGTTGTTTTTATCTTTCCTCAGAATGGATTCTCTTCTAGGTAAGGTTCACATTGCTTTTGCAACACAATTTTAGATAAACCCAATTTAATGTCTCCTTGTCTGGCTTAGCATTCATTTTTGTGATTAAGCTGCTGCAAGGCACTGTGGTATATTTTTCTATATGAAGTGTGGTGTACAAATGGAAGGTGTTCAGTTGAATAGTAGATTTTCAGACCATGTGAAAGAATGAAAGATGATTGTATTAGTGTAATATTAAAGGAAGAGTATGCTGTTTATATGATGCAGAATAATTAAAATATTGCTTTACAGGGCAGATAAAAACAAAAAGTATGTATGTACACTTACCTGATTTGACATTGTAGCTTTAGTTTCCATATATGCAAAAGGCTCATTTATAAATCTTGAATTAGTTCTGATATATCTTGCATAATGTGGTTGAGGTTTATGACGATTTGGTGATCTTGGACGTTGAGAGAGACAATTTGTGCTGTCTTGGATTCTGCTGAATATTCCTAAAGTATTCGGGCTGAAACCATAGAGACCAAACAGTTAATTAATTAGGTGTTCAGACAAGCTGAACAGCAATGTTAAACAAATGAACATAATTATTTATGTCCATTTTATTTCCTATTCATTTTAGAAGTAATTTATCTCATCCTGTATATTATGTGCAGTCTCTGACAGAGGAGTTGGGCACTTAGCATGTTGCTAAGCTCTTCTGTGATGTCTTAAATATGCCAATTCTGAAAGCAGGAGAGAGTGCTTGAGGATAAGAAACCATTTACAATATCGCATCAAATGGACCAATGAGTGAAATCATAGAGATGAGGAGCAGGATGCAAGTCTCATGAGTGAGAAGAGCTTGAAGAGGAAAGTAGGTAGATGAGAGAAAAGACAAAGGTGAGGACAGTGATGGGGCTCATACTATGTTTGGTTTGCTGAGCAACTGGTAGAACAGGGTGGTAACTGAATGAACCATTTTCAGAATTGGCATATTTAAGACATGACCGAAGTGCTTAACAATAAGCTATTTGCCCACCTCCTTTGTCAGAGACTGCACATAATGCATGCAATCAGATACATTACTTCCAAAACAGATAGGATATTAAATAAACAAAAATAATTATGCTTATGTGCATCATGAAAAAGCTTCTAATTTTGTGACAAAGGAAATAATGCACTTGAAGATCTGGCGGATATCATATTTAAAAAATGAGGAAGTGATTGGCGATAGAGAAAAAGCCAACCTTGCCCTCAAGGATAATGATGTGGGAATTCAGAAGAATGAGAGGGGATCCTATAGAAACTTTTAAAATTATGAAAGGGATAGATAAGATAGAGACAGCAAAATTGTTTCCACTGGTACATGAGACCAGAACCAGGGGATGTAGCCTCAAGATTTGGGGGAGTAGATTTAGGATGGAAATAAGAAGGAACTCCTTTTCCCAGAGAGCAGTGAATCTGTGGAATTCTCTGCCCATTGAAGCAGTAGAGGCTATCTCATTAAATGTATTTAAGACACAGTTAGATAGATTTTTGCATTTAGGGGAATTAAGGGTTATGGGGAAAAGGCAGGTCGGTGGAGCTGAGTCCACAGCCAGATCAGCCATGATCTTATTGAATGGCACAGCAGGCTCAATGGGCCAGATGGTCTACTCCTGCTCCTATTTCTTAAGTTCTTAGAATACCGTATTTGCTGGAAATATGTCAAATAAGAAACAGATTTTTCATCAGACTTGGAAAGAGTTGGGAATATAACCAGCTGAGCACCCTAAATGGGAAACTGCCAGTTTCATGCAAGGACACAGCAGAGCAATTTCCCTGTGCATATGACAGCAATATGTCATGTGCATAAACATGACTCCACAATTGTGGCCAGCATCCATGAGTTACTTCCAAAGTTATCTAAGAAACACAAACTAACAAATGCAATCTCCCACCATGGTGCAAGCTCTTAAAGTGGCAATTCCCAACAAGAACTGCAACTTCAAGTACTAACTCGGAATTATACCTTTGGGTTGTGGATAGGCACAAGAACTAAAAATCTCCAATAGAGATGGGATATTGTGGTCTCAGCGGTGCAGGGGACACCTGAGCGAGGATCTGAATGATCACCCTCTTCTTTCCTTAGCCCCTAAAAGGAAAAATGGGCAGCCTTATCTGCAACATCAGGAATTGGGACCATTAGTTACAACGGCTTGGGTAAAGGCAGGTCCCTTAATTTATGTTGAAGCAGACCGCCTTCCTCTTGTTAGTGCTGCTCCTGCATTTTCCTGCAAGTGCTGGAATCTGATAGGTAAATTAGGTGATAATGGGAACAACAATAGAATTTAATCCAGACAAGTGTGAGCTAATGCTATTTGGATAGTCAAATTCTAATAGGACATATAGAGTAAATGCCTGGGACCTTGGGAGCATTGATGTATCTTGGGGTACAAGTCCATATCTCCCTGAAAGTGGCGACACAGGAGAATAAGGTAGTGAAGAAGAAATTTTGGTATGCCTGCCTTTATAAAGCTGAGGTGTTCAGTATAAGGGGTGGGATATCATGTTGCAGCAGTATTAAACATTGGTTAGACTGCATTGGAATACTGTGTACAGTTCTGGTCTCCAAACTACAGGAAGGATGTGTGGAGGCAATAGAGAAAGTGCAGAACAGATTCACCAGGATGTTGCTTGGGATGGAGGGAGGGGGTTGATAGGCTGGGTTTATTCTCACTGGAACATAGGAGGCTAAAGGAGGACCTTAAAGTTTTATAAAATTATGAGGGGCATAGATAGGAAAGATAGTCAGAATCTTCTTAGCAGGGCAAGGCACAGGTTTAAGGTGAGAGGGTAAGTTTTTCTGAGGTGTAAGTTTTTTCACACAGAGGGTGGTGAATATCTGAAACAAGCTGCCAGAGGAGGTGGTCGAGGCAAATATAATAACAACTTTTAAAAAGCATTTGTTCAGGTACTCAGATAGGAAAGGCACAGAGGGATATAGGCCTAATTTAGGTAAATAGGATTAGCGTGGATAGGAATCGTGGTTGGCATGGACGAGGTAGGACAAAAGGGTCTGTTTCTGTGCTGTGTGACTCCTTGATTCTATGAAATGCAAGATGAAGATAAAGATTGTTGTGTATCTTGACACTCACCTTTACAATGGAAGTAGAAATAAACGTGGAAGGTGCTGAATGAAAGAGCACAGTAGGGTTTTATTTTAGAAGACAGAACAAATTGAAATTGCCAATGATAAAGAATTTTAAGTTGGGAGAGAATAAAGAAATAAAGGGGAGAGATTGGTGGCATACTGGAGAATGAAATGTTTAAAAGAGAGTCAAGCCAAAGTGGAATGTAATGAAATGGTTTAAGAGTAGATGTCAGAAGAGTAGAAGTAAAAGTCAGGATGTACATTGTAGCAAGAAGTAAGATATTTCTATCTATAAAGAAAGTTTTGGCCATTTTGCGATTATAGATGAATCACCATATTGAAAGTCTCTAGATATTCTGTACAAAAATTATAGTGCAAATACATTTTGCTTTTTCCTGCTACTGGCTCAGTTAGCAGTGGTTCATACCAGGCATCTTACTTCAAACTGCAATACTAAAAGAAAATGCACTATCAGCAGGGGCAGCATCCTTTGGAGAACATATAGCAAGCTTCTTCTGCCAGTTCCAATGATTCATGTGGATATTAAAAATTTCATCACCCTGTTTCAAGAAGGACAGCATTCTGTGCTGTCATTGAGACTAATGACCTCCCACAACCTCAAATAAAAGTCCGTGTGTGTGTGTGCCTTAACTGCTTGGCCAATGGAAGTCTGGGTCACACTCACTCTCAGTTTACTGGCCTCAGGATCATTCCAAACTGCTGCTGATCTCTGCTACATCTTGCACTTTGTCTCACCCTCTGGCTTTGAAGAGGTCACCCATGCTGAAGGAAGAAGACACTATCTAATTTTCCTTCAGCCCATGTGGGCAGGCAGAGTAGCCACAGTCATTTACCTGTACTGCTGGCTTCCCCAGATTGCAGACACCAAAGACTGTTTCAAGTCCTTACAGCTTACTGCCAGGACCACCAGGCTGAAGCCCCAGGAAGCCTCCCATTCACAAAGAACATGTCCCCACGGCTGATGTTCTTCACCGGTTTGTTCAGCTCCCTCTAATCTCTGGGAGCATCATCTGCACCCTTCCCTTCCTACCCCCATCTCAGCTGAAAGTGTGTTGCTTGTATTTGTCCCCATAAGAGCTGGTGACGAAGAGTTCACCTGCTGTGCTACTTGCTGAGAACTGTGAGAACTCCCAGCATATCAACAGGGAACACCAAATTGATAACAATGAGGAAAAGCTGATGGTGCTATTCTTTGAAACTTGCAATTGAAGTCCTCTATTTTCTTGTGACTTTCATGGCATTAGGGTAACTCACTTCTTTTAACGTCAAAATTTGTTGCCCACAGTGTATTGGCCAACATTCCTCCCAAAATCAACATAATTAAACTGAATTGTCATCATATTGTTATTTGAGCGATTTAGCTGTATACTCTGAAGGATTTGAATTTGACTGATAGTACAAAAACCACTCCAAAGCAAATTAGTACTGTAATGTTCCCGAGAAGCATGAAAACCTGAAAAGTAACTATGCTTGATTTTTTAAAAAACTACTTGCAGCCATTCAGCCAAGGTGTTCCTCGGCACGTTAGGTGGGTGAGGGAGTAATTGGGAGTAGAGTGTTTGCATTCTTCACCAGGAAAGCAGAAATCTTCAAATATGGTGATGAATTTCCAATTCAGTGAGATATCCAGCAGTCCCAAGAAAACTGGCTCATACATGTTATTTTGAAAGATCAACATAAAATTTATAAACGAAGTAGGGGCCTACATTGCAGAGTCTGCCAGTGTAAGCACTTTCTGCCCCATAACTATGAAACAATTATTGTTTGCTGTTAACGTTTCACATTTCAATACCTACCAGCTCTATAAAGTACCAGTAATAAACTTGGGCTGCATTATTTAAATCAGTCCTGACTTGGGAGTAGTTGAAGTGTTCTGCCTGCTTGCACAGCTGGGGAAGAACTCGGCTCCTGGCCATTAAGTAGAGACATGATCATCTTTGCTCTCAAAATATGTAAAAGAAGTGTTCATTAATTTATAAAGTGTCTGGTCAGATCTATGTGTTTTAGAGGAGTTCCTATGCCACAAGTGAGTTGTACTCTGCATGTGTTGAAGCCAAAGGTTGTTACACTGAAGAAACTTGCATAGTCTACTCTGGAATTTGGTTCTCCCTTGATTGCAGAGTAATACTGTCTATTTTGCTGGACATAAAAATGGTACTTTAATTCAATGCTCTGAAAAATGTTTTTTGCATAGGTGGAATGGTCAAAGCTATGCACCTAAAGAAAGGAAACTAGGACATCTGGATAGGAATTAAACCATCAGAAAATAACATCTATATTACAGAAAACAAGAGTGAAAGGCAGGCTTTTGGACCACAAGATGGAAATGACCCATGCATCAATGTTAATCTAGTTAAGCACATCCTCACCAGAGTTAATGAGTGGAAGACAAACAAAAACAGTAATGATGACAGAATTCTTTATACTCCTGAATAGTATAGTATAACAACCAGGACAAGAGCAGAAGGAATGTTATGAGGAAGAGAAAATGTTAGGAGTCGTACTGCTTTCTCTCTTTACTCCCTTTCAATCCATTAAACTGTCAATCACTGAACATTGCTTTCTGGCCCCACCTTAGCTGATATTGTTAACCTCTAATACTCAGGTGCTGTCTTTGTCCCCTACCTGCCCCCGTTTCCCATTGTTATCATCTCTTTCCTTAAAAAAAAGACTTGTGCACATTGTCCTTAGCCTACTGCACTGTCCTGGCACCAGTCTGAACCAGGTGATTGCCCAAACTGTAATGTCCTCCGTACTCTTCCCTCTGGCCTTTAAAGTGTTTCTAAATATTACTGATAGAGACGTTTAAAAACTATTCAATTGGATTTAAATAATTTTAATTAAAAAGACTCAAAAACTCAACACTAACAAATAAAGTAAAATAAATCATCTCCACATAACCTACCTGACTTAATTTTTTCCACAGCGTCATCAACCTTATTCAAGAACCACCAGTTTAACAGTAATGTTAAGCTGAGGGGTTGAACACAAAGTGGTATTGGGGCTCTAGTTTATCAAAAATATCAGAGTTTGGCTGAGCTTGCGAGGAAGTCAAAGGCCTGCTAAGGTCCAAACTGCTGATAAACTGTGGTTCCCCATGGAACCATGATCAAGCAGACACCTTGATTCCATCAATTATTGGAAAAATCAAACTTCGTTTCTCATAACAAATTATTTTTCCTAGCCACAAACTCCATCTCTTTGGTAAATGCCCATAGCTAAACTATACTGTTTGCATTCTTGGTGTCATATTGGACCTGGAGATGAGCATTTGATCAGATTGCATTCTTCACCAACTGTAAAGTTACCTCATTCTACCTCAAGTTTATATACTGATGACATTATCATCCATGTTTTATTCTGCCTAAATTTAACTATTCTAATGCATTCAATAACGTCAAACATTCAAAATACATCTGCCCCTATCCTGACATACCAAATCTTGTTCCCCCTTCATCACACCCCATGCTTTCTGGCTTACACTGGTCACATTTCACTTCCAAATTCCTCATCTTTGTTTTCAATTCAGTCCATGGGCCTCATTCCTCTTTACCTTTGTAATATCATCCACTAACATAACCATTCAAAAGATCTACACTCCTCCAAATCTGGCCCCTTGCCCATTCTTTCTTTCAAAAGATCCATCATACTTCCAATCGCCAGGGACTATACCTCCCTCAACTTCTTTACCTCAATTTTCTCCATTAAGAAAATCCTTAAAAACTACTTCTTTGACCAGACTGTTGGCTTTCTGCCCGGATATCTCTTTATTTGGCTTGGCATTAAAATCCATGGGATAAGGATTTGATGAAAAACATTCTGATGTTTTATTGTAATAATGGTGTAAATATAAATGCAATTTGTTGTTGCAGATGGGTTCTTTACTCTGAAATGTTTGTAGAAGGTTACTGACATTGATGTGGTGGCTTTAAACACTGGTTCTAGTTAGTATCAGACTGTCCATTTCCTTGCCAACAATCATAATGTTGGAACCTATTATATAAATTTTTGACCGTACTAATGGTGATGTGATATTATTTCATACTCATATAATCAATAAATCTGCATTATTATAGCTGATAACCTTGAATATAATATGATACAATTCTACATTCTTCGTTCTCTGGACCATCTGAAATTTATGCATACTCAGCATAGTACACTAAAAGTTCTAAGTGCAAATGCACAGAGACTGAAGCACCTGCATTAACAAATAGTCTTCAGTTCAACATGAACAATAACTGAGCACATAGGAACTAGCACTTCCTCTGGCCAATGTCATCTTGGAAAGGCTATTTGCCAATTATGAATTTCAGAGAACAGAAGTATAGTAGACCAACATATGGTAAAGATATCATCAGGCTTGTTTTCAAATTGAGAATTCTGGAACATAGAGAGAATTTCCTTAACATTTTGGCCAATTCCACAGCAATGACACAAGTGAGGACTGAAACTCTTGGTAACCCCTTCTCTGAGAAGGTATGCTGGATCATTAAAAGATGTCATGGCTGTAAGAGAACAGTGAATATGTACAATCAACTACACCCAATAGGGATTGGGAAATGGCCAATAAAGAACAAGACTGGTGCTTCTCAATCTCATGATCTATCCATTTATGAATAAGGGCTTAAGTAACCTTTTCCTCCACAGACATAAATTCACTTCCTGTTTAACGATTTAAATATCCCGATAGCTCTAATTATTTGAAAAACAACACTCTATCTTTCACCAAATGTCTCTGGCATTGTAGGAGACTGTTATGTGAAAGAAATAAAATGTTCCAAATTTCCAAGTCAGACAGGCCATGAAAAGAGAGAGAGAAGTACCAAAAAAAAAGACAAAGAAATGTATAAAAGATGCAATAGAGAGAAAGGAAAACAAAGACTGGAAAAGATAAGGAAAGGGGAATGATAAACAGATGCAGTGACCATTTACTGACAGACATGGCTTACCTCATTTAACATCATGTCTGGGCATAAATAGGTGCCACTGGAATTGACACACTTACAATAGATCCCAATTTGACAGCTGTCACTTTTGCAACTGTTGGCAGAATAGCCAGAGTCACTTATACATGTTTCAGTTGATTCATACCATTGTGTGCATCTTAAGATAACTTTCCTGGAATCACTACATTTTTCAATGCCAGTGTACCTATGAGAGTCATATTATAGTGAAGGGGTTAGAGTTTAGACACAGCAATTGAATGGAAAACCCCCATTTCATGGGAGGTTCACAAGGGACAGTGCTCTTTCTTTGTTGTAAGATTATCTTTTCAGTTCCTTTGGTTTGTGCACCCCCACTTTTCTTGCTTCTTCTCTTCCTTGTGTAGAATTATTACTTCGGCTAGCCTAAAGTTGCATACAATGCTGATATTCCTGATTCTATTAAACTCTGAATCAAATATAACTACCACTTCAGACATTATCACTTTGAATTCTTAAATATAGGATTAATTGGACCCACTCTCTTCCCCTAATAATTACTTGAATTAATTTTCTTTTTTAACTGTGATTCATTTTCATAACTTCACTCTCTTTACTTGACAACATTCTGTTAAGCAATGGGAGGCTATGCAGCTCAGCTAATAGACTGATGGGTCACCTCATGAATGTTCCTTTCACAGCTGTATTCATTTTGAAACCAGTTTATTTTCTGGGTTCCCATAGAGTGAGGAATGGTAACCCATACTCAAAAGATGGTAGTATCACCAGCTGCACTTTCCTCTCCAAATCATGCACCGTCATTACTTGGAGATAGATCACCAGTCCTTCCTCATGGCTAAATCTTGGAACTCCCTCCTTGACAACACTGTGGGATTACTTTCACCTGAGGGTCTGCAGTAGTTCAAGAACCACCACCTGGCCAAGGGCAATTAGGAATGGGAAATAAATGCTGGCCTAGGGAGTGATACCCAGGTCCTGAAAATGAACATCAAAAATCTGTACAAACTGACTCTTTTCCCCAAATCTAAAGTTTGTAGGGATAATCTTTTACAGTCCTTGTCACTAGATAAATGGTTGAATGTTGAATTTGAACAATCTGCTTCAAGTGATTTTTCCCACAGTGATTTTCTATATGCCATTGATTACCGGAATAGGCACATGGTTTTTATACCATTCAGCAGCTTGCTTTAGTGAATGAATGAAAAATATGTAGGTTGGAGAAGTCACAAGAATTGTGTTTAATTTGTAAGACTGGAATTCTGAGAGCCAAATTTCTTAACCTGAACAATTCAAGTGTAGCCAGCATCCCGGGCTCAATTCCAGCCACTGTGCGTAATGAGTTTATACGTTCTCCCTGTGTCTTCGTGGGTTTCCTCCAGGTGCTCTGGTTTCCTCTCACATTCCAAAGACGTATGGGTTAGGAAGTTGTGGGCATGCTATGTTGGTGCCGGAAGCGTTGTGACACTTACGGGCTGTCCCCAGAACATTCTACGCAAAAGATGCATCTCAGTGTGTTTCAACGTACATGTGACTAGTAAAGAAATCTTAAATGAATCGTAATATGATGATGTCTTTCTTAACAGGCTTCTATTGTAAGCGTTTATAGTTCTAGATCTAATTTTTATCATTTAGATAAACATTTATAGTTCTAGATCTAATTTTTATCATTTAGATAAACTGCAAAGTATAATTTATTTTGTAATTAATTGTTTTTAACTCTTTAACAAGTCTCAGTAGATTATTGTAATGAATTAGAATTTATACAAGATATACATATAATTATGAAACAGATAGCTAAGATAGAGATAGCCAAATTATTTCCACAGGTAAGTGAGACTAGAACTAGGGGACATGCCCTCAACATTCGGGGGAGTAGATTTAGGATGGAAATGAGGAGGAACTGCTTTTCCCAGAGAGCAGGTAGGTGGAGCTGAGTCAACGGCCAGATCAGCTGTGATATTATTGAATGGCAGAGCAGGCTTGATGGGCCAGATGGTCTACTCCTGCTCCTATTTCTTATGTTCTTAAAATACTGTATTTACCCATCCTTTGAAAAGTAACAAAAAGTCCCAAAATTAATTCAGTTTTACTTTTAATTCATTTCTATCATGTTCTTTGATCTTATTTTCCTGCTTATAATTGGGATTTATATAATCTGCACTGTATTTTATATAATTTTGTGAGAAAATATCCTTAACCAATATCTCTTTATAGTCTTCAACTCAAGTTGCTTTTATCTTTCCTCAGAACTGATTCTCTTCTAGGTAAGGTTCATGTTGCTTTTGCAACACAGTTTTCGATAAGCCCCATTTAATGTCTCCTTGTTTGGCTTAGCATTCATTTTTGTGTTTTATTTATGTACAGTTTTGGTTGCCCTGTAATGAGAATGACATCATTAAACTGGAAGAATGCGGAGATTTAGAAAGATGCTGCCAGTTCTCAAGGGCCTGAGTTCTTGTAAGAGGTTGGGCAGGCTGGGACTTTATTCCTTGGAGTGTAGGAGATTGAGGGGTGACCTCCATACAGGTGTATAAAATCATGAGAGGCATAGATAGCATGAATGCATATCTTTTTCCCAGGGAAGGGGAACTAAAAAGAAGAGGTCATAGGATTAAGGTGAGAGAGAAAAGACTTAAAAGGGACCTGAGGGGCAATTTTTTCACACACAGGGTGGTGCATATAGGGAATGATCTGCCAGAGAAATTGGTTGAAGCAAGTACAATAACAAAATTCAAAAGACATTTGGATAAGTACATGGATGGGAGGTGTTTAGAGGGATATGGGCCAAGCACAGGCAAGTGGGATGAGCTTGGTGGGCACCATGGTCAGCATGAACAAGTTGTATTATTCTTTGACTCTATAATTGAAAGACAAAATGACATGAAGCTTTTACAAAAAAAAATGACAAAACTTCATTTTTGACCATTCAATCTGGTGGTCATTGACAACAGCCAATTTTCCACGTGTAGGCACATTGTTGTTAGATATAATAAATGACACATTCATCACAAAACAGCATATGCCTTACGGAAGATGGCCTGCGATGTGCCAATATGAAAGGACATTCAAGATATTAATTGGAACAAACTGGTGGAACTAGTAAATATGATTTTATTTTCTGTCATATTTCTAGTATGCCCAATGCAAAAACTTCAATACGTATTAAAGTCATACAGCATGGAAACAATACTGCCATACAGCCCCAACTCATCCATGCCAACCAAGGTACCTAACTGAGCTAGTCTGATTTGCTAGTCTGTTTAGATCTCTCTAAATCTTTCCTATCCATGTAACTGTCCAAATGTGTTTTAAATGTTGTAATTGTATCCACCTCTGCCACTTATTCTGACAGCTCAATCCCTATACCCACCACCCTCTGTGTGAAAAACTTGCCCTTCAGGTGCCCTCTAAATCTTTTTCCTCTCACCTCAAAATATCTGGTTTTCCAACTCAAGAGAACTAAATCACATAACACATTGAAATGCAAGATCCAATCCAGTGTCCCACCGCTGATAATAAAAGTCAAAACATCTTATTTCCAGGCTGCGTTTTTAAGTTATTCATGGGGGGGGGGTGCAAGGATGTTTGAAATCTGGGCATTGCTGAAAGGACAGTGTCCATCCCTACACGTCCTTGAATCGAGTGACCTGCTAAACCATTTCAGAGTCAACCACATTGGTGGCTAAGGTAAGGATGTCGGGTTGTCTCCCCTGACGGACATCAGTGAACCAGATCCGTTTTAACCACAAAGGTTTAATGGCCATCTTTACTAAAAATTAACTATTAACCAAATATAAACTGCACAACCACCATGGTGAGATTTGACCTCTGCTATCTGGATTACTACCCCCAGTCTTCTAAATAACCAGGGTGATGATTTAACCGCCCCACGCCGCAGCACCCATATTAATGAAGTGAAGTCAAAGGGTTTACTTAAAAATCTGTTTCTGCATTCAAACATACGGCCAGTAATTTAAATAGCAAATCAGGGCCTCATTTGGAAAGAATGTGGTTCCTTTTACCCTCCCGTGTATATAATCATCTTGTTAAGATCCCAAGTAAATACAAGGCTTCATTTTCTATTGCCGGTTAGCTTTTTGCCCCTTCTCAGTTCGATCTGGGACAATGCTGGAGGACTGAAGTACAGAGAACACACCGTTCTGACTTTGCCCATTGATAGGACAGTTCGTTCAGATCATACTTACTTCATCTGGTTGGAGACCCCTTGCTCTCTGCAAGTATGTCCCTGTGGAACCCGGTGCATTTTGCTGTTGGGTCTCGAGGGAGTAAGAGTTAAGAGGCGCGCTCAGCTCTGTCCGAAGCTGCTCGCACAGCGCTGCTTGATAAAGTGCACCTGGCAAATTTCATGTTGGCTGTCAGTTGCTAAGCTACGCGGCCGCGTCTGCAACCAGGCAACCAGGCGGCTCCGTGCACGGCGCGCTGCACCAGGTGAAGCAACTTGGGAGCTTCTGCTTTTCATTATCGTGTCAGAGTACATNNNNTTTAAAGATTCTCAAGGTTACAAAATATTTAATTATTCTGACTTGTATTTTTTTATTTTACTCTGCATTTGTATTCATATTTTGCTTTCAATATCGAAGTATTTTAAAGATTTTTTTTTAAAAAAAGCAAACTCTGCCATGTGGCACAACCTGTAGATTTCTCATTTGGTTCTGTTTGTGTTTTACCACTTTGGTGGGTGATACACAATATATTCTGGCTTTAGCTGTCATTACCACTTCACACTCGGTCTGCAGCAGGTGGGAGTGAAACTTGTTTAGTTTCCCCCTCTATCCCACACCAAGGAGTTCTAACACAAAACTTTGAAATTGATGCAACGTGGCAGCTCAGCTTGGAATTTAAAGTTGTGGGTAATATTTCCTTTGAAGGCTATGAGGACTGATATCTTCTCAGAAACAGCACCTGATATGAATGGTGTTTTGAACTAAGCAGATACAAATCAACTCTGATATCAAATAACTTTCTAAGATGCAGACATCCCTCTCTGATATCTAGAGACTGAAGACAATAAGATTGAACATTTAATAATCACTGGGGAGTTGAAAATATGATGCTCACCCTTAATCAGAAATTAGGTGGGGGTGGGGAGAATTCTTTCTCCCATTATAACTTCCCACAGCACCATCCATAATGCCCATTTAAACTTTTTGTGCTGTAATTAGTATTGGTTTATTATTGTCACTTGTACCGAGGTACAGTGGAAAAACTTGTCTTACGTACTGAACGTACAGGTCAATTCATTACAAGTGCAGTTACATTGAGTTAGTACGGAGTGCAATGAGGTAGTCCAGATAAAAATAATAACAGTAGAGAGTAAAATGTCACAGCTGCAGAGAAAGTGGAGTGCAATAAGGTGCAAGGTCACAACAGTAAGTTCTCCAGTGGCCCTACCAACCTTACTTGTTTGCTTCTGAAATTAGTTTCAAGCAGAGATGGCCCTCTCCAGTCTGTTGTCACACACTTCCACAGCAATCCAAGTATTGTTGTTTGTTGTCTATATTAATGATCTAGATGATAATGTAGTAAATTGGATCAGCAAGTTTGCTGATGACACTAAGATTGGAGGTGTTGTGGACGGCGAGGAAGGCTTTCAAAGCTTGCAGAGAGATCTGAACCAAATGGAAGAATGGGCCAGAAAATGGCAGATGAAATTTAATGCAGACAAGTGTGAGGTGTTGCATTTTGGAAAGACAAATTAAGGTAGGATATACACAATAAATAATAGGGTACTGAGGAGTGTGGAGGAACAAAGGGATCTGGGAGTTCAGATACATAATTCCCTGAAAATGGCGTCGCAGGTAGACAGGGTTGTAAAGAAGGCTTTTGGCATCCTGGCATTCATAAATCATTGAGTACAGGAGTTGGGATGTTATGGTGAGGTTGCATAAGACATTGGTGAGGCCAAATTTGGAGTATTGTGTGCAGTACTGGTCACCTAACTATAGGAAGGATATCAGTAAGATTGAAAGAGTGCAGAGGAGATTTACTAGAATGTTGCTGGGTC
>JARFYF010000063.1:99330938-99344654 GCA_030265395.1 Rhina ancylostomus
ATGGGTTATTGAAATCTCAACCCAATCCCAGCAGACACAGCATGAAACTGGCCAAACTGTGACAACAACGGATGATTTCAGCAGCTCTTGCTTGGAGGCAGCATGAGTCCAAGAAAAGAATACAATGCCATTTATGTGATGCACTGTCCAGGGATCAGAGGAGTCCTGAGTGCATTATCATTCCTGACTTGGGAATGCTTGATACTGTTTCCAGGTGCAAAAAGAAAATCTACTGGATTGTTGGCAGACTCTGCTTATTAAACTTTAAGAGTCCAAAATGGAGTAAGTAAAGCAAATCATTGCACACAAACTTTGCATTCTAATGGTATGCTTTTAATATCAATGCTAAAGTGAAACAGCAGTTGCAAATTTAAAAGTAAATTATTTTCACTAACAAATTATTTAGACTTTTGAATTGTCACCCTCATTTATTTGGATCCTGTAACTCTAATTCTCTGACTTAACAGCTGCATGTGTTTGTTATGCTGATGGATGCAGAATAGATGATGACCACAGCAAGCAAAGCTTGCTCAAATCAGTGAGCAATAATAACAATTGAAAAGAACTAAACTGGTATTTAACATAGTAAGCCAGTGGCTGAATACACAATTGCTGAATGGCAAAGTTTGTTGAGTTGTTATTGTATTTAAGTATTCTAGTGATAAAACTAACTGTGCAAACATACAATTCACTGCACCATAAAATGACAATCAAAAGGCATTAATGCCTTGGAAAAAGATCCATAAAATGATTTTAATTTTACAACCCTCCAACATCAGCTCCCTGAAATCAGCACTTTTCTTCACTGATGATGATGTGGGTGCTAAGGTATTTTGTCCTTCAATTTTTCTATTCCTATTTTCAAATGTTATGAAGATTGTTAGGTTTTTGGGATAATTTAAAGAATGCATGATTATTTCATTGACAAAGGTGACCTCTGCCTTTGGCTCTTCATCTGTCTCTGTAACTAACATGAGCATGTTGTGCAGAGGTCAGCAATGCAGACACATGTTTCATGTTGCTGAAATTGATCTCCACTCTGAAACCTTTAATATCCTTATAACCCAGGGGATTAAAGTAAACATCTTATAACTGTTAAATTTCCCTAACTCGTTCCATATGGAGAAAATATATATATTTTTATATTGGATTGGAACTGAAACTTTAATTTTTTACATATTATTACAAGCCCAGTTAATACTTGTGTCACATAAAGGGAATGCATTGAATATTAAAAAAACAGTAAAGTAAATTTTGCACATTGGTAAATAGTTATTCTTAAAAACTGCCATATATAGTGTCATGGAGTTATACAGCATGGAAACAGGCTCTTTGGCCCAATGTGTCCATGCTGACCATGGTACCTTCCTGAGCTGGTCCCATTTAACCTAAATGTTGCAATTGTACCCACCTCTTCCACTTCCTCTGGCAGCTCATCACATATATCCACCACCCTCTGTGTGGAAAAACTTGCTCTGCAGGTTCCCTTTAAATTGTTCCTCCCTCACCTTGCACTCTGGTTTTAGACTCCCCTATCTTGCGAAAAGAGTGCAAGCATCCACCTTATCTATGCCTCTCATGATTTTATAAACCTCTCTATGGTCACCCCTCAACTTCTTTAGTTCCAGAGAAAATAGTCCCAGCCTATCCAGTCTCTTCTCATTACTCAAGTCTCCAGTCCTAGTAACATCTTTGTGAATCTTTTCTGCACCTTCTCTAGTTTAACCATATCCTTTCTATGGTGCGGTGAACAGAATACTCCTGTACACAATGCTTTACGTGTGGTCTCAGCAATGTCCTATATAGCTGTAATATGATGTACCAACTCCTGTACTCAGTGTCCTGACCGACGAAGGCAAGCATGCCATACACCACCTTCACAATCTTGTCTAGCTGTTTCATCAGTTTCAGGGAACTATGTGCTTGTATCCTTGGGTCCCTCTGTTCAACAATGGTCCCTAGGGCGTTGCATTCACTGTGAAGGTCCTGCCCTGGTTTAACTTCCCAAGAAACATCACTTCACACTTGTCTGTGTTAAATTCCATCTGCCATTCCTTTGCCCACTTTCCCAGTTGACCTAGATCCTTCTGTAACCTTAGCTAACCTTCTTCATTATCCATTATACCACCAATTTTGGTGTCATTCACAAACTTACTATACTAATCATGCCACTTACATTCTCATCCAGATCATTAATATACAGTATATAATATATAAATGTGGATTTTCCCAATTTTCCAATCATTCTTTTGTCTCGGTTTACAGACATTAAGCACGCACTGCCAGGTTACACATAGTTTGTTATCTATAGATATCTTAAAGCAAATTCTTCAGCGATTTCCACTTTCTGTTTCAATACAATGGCCTAAAAATTCTTCAGCACCTGGGAATGAGCAGTGCATGTGAGCCAAAAAGAGTTTTTTTTCCAGGGTCACCTGCTGCAAAATTCTACAGCAGGTAAGGGCCATGGCATTGTCCTCAGTTGAATAACCAT
Organism: Rhina ancylostomus; assembly: GCA_030265395.1. NCBI lineage: Eukaryota > Metazoa > Chordata > Chondrichthyes > Rhinopristiformes > Rhinidae > Rhina > Rhina ancylostomus. The sequence continues at coordinate 99,333,433 of JARFYF010000063.1, forward strand.
CTAGACATGAGAGGGGGATACAATGAGAGCTGGGTTTATCACTTAAATGTGACCTATCGGAAGTGGGCTATCAGTGGCAGAATCCATGACCTGAGATCAGATCAGGCATTCCTTCTTTAAATTTTAAAACAAGGTTTACATCATATGACCATGAGTGCAAGGTGCCCTTTGACCCTGGCAGGCATGCAGCAAGAGGGCTATGATGTCTGGTGCATGTTGCCTTCCAACCTTGACAGATGTGGATCATGTGATGGTAGGTGGGGACGTCCGGTACGCATTCCCTCTAATTGCAACAATTGATCATAAAACACACATTCCCTGTAGTATCATAGGATTATAAAGTCAGATGACTATAGTCAGACTGTATTTGGCTAGTATGCTATACCTCAGACCTCCCTACAGAATATTTCTCCAGAAATGGTAGGCTCGTTCAGAAAGTTAAGGCACAAAGAATCTGAAACGTTGGCAAACTGAATCCAAAATTGGCTTTGTGATGAGAGGCAGAGAGTAGTGGTGGATAGTTTTTCTTCTGACTGAAAGTCTGTAACACCACAGGAATGGTGTTAGGATCGTTGTTGTTTGTTGTACATGTATATAAATGGCTTGAATAAGAATGTAGGTGGTCTGATTAGTAAGTTTGCAGGTTGCACAAAAATTATTGAGTTGTAGATAGGAAGGTTGTCCAAGGATACAGTAGGACATATCAGCCGGAAAGTTGGATGGAGCAGTGGCAGATGGAATTTAATGCAGCCAAGTGTGAGGAAATGCACTTTGGGAAGTCTGAATTTTGGTCGGACATATAGTTCGAAGGGCAGGGACCTTAGGAGTATTGATGTACAGAGCGACCTTACAGTGCAAGTCCATAGATCCCTGAAAGTGATGACATGGGTGGATAGGGTAATGAAGAAGGCATTTGATATGCTTGCCTTTATAAACTGAGGCATTGAGAATAAGAGTTGGGACATTACATTGCAGAGTACGAAACACTGGTTAGACCAAATTTGGAATATTGTTTTCAGTTCTGATGGTCACACTACAGGAAGGATGTGGTATCAATGGATAGAGAGCAGAAGAGATTCACCAGGATGTTGCCTGGAATGAAGGGCCACAATCTACAAGGATAGATTGGATAGGCTGGGTTTAATTGTCACTGAAACGTGGGAAGCTAAGTGGTGACCTCGTAGAGCTTTATAAAATGATGAGGGGCATGGGTAGAACAGATAGAGTCTTTTCCTCAGGACAGGGGAGTCTAGAACTAGAGGGCACAGATGTATGGTGAGAGGGAGAAATTGAAAGGAATTCTGAGGGGTATGTTTTTGACACAAAGGGTGGTGGTTATCTGGAATGAGTTACCAGAGGATATGGTAGAGGCAGATATAATTACAACATTTAAAAGGCATCTGGACAGGTACTTGGATAAGAAGACCATAAGGAATATGGATAAGGAATATGGGCCTAATGCAGACAAATGGGATTATCGTAGATAGGCATCATGGTTGACGTGGACTGGGCCAAAAGGACCCAGTTCTCTGCAGTATGACTTTACAATTCTATGAATTCAGGGCTTGTGTTATAGGACTGTGCTCACTGAAAACTGCTTTGTCTGATCTGAAAAGTATTACTCACCCCAGAGCGAACAACTTGCAACATCACAGCAGGTTTTGTTTTCACAAAGTGAATCACAACGTCTTCATCTGACTATCCTTCTGGATCAAAACAAAATAACCATTTAAGCATGCCCAATCAGCCAACAGGCACTAATTTCTGCTTTCAGCAAGGATTCAGTAAGGAAGCTTCCATGGAATGGCGCACATGCCAAGCATCCATTTTATGAAGGAGAATTTACAGAGACAAATGTTACAGTTGGCTTCCATTTTAGATCCAAGTAACACAGGATCTTAGGAATTAATAAAGTAACTTCCAATGTTACACTGCACTACAAACAGGTTTATCTTCCAAATCAGTGCCAGTTTTAGACAGAATGCTAAATGATCTGAAGAATTATCTCACATTCAACCTTGCTCTCAACAAATCTACAGTCATGGAAGATAAACCATACAAGCAATATTTGTTTACTATGCTTTTGTGCATGGAAGAGATGATGCTAAAAGAAACAACTTGCAGTGCTGACATAAGGAATGCATTTGGTAAGATATTAGAAATGCCTTTGTACCACTGCATAAATGTCTTATTACAAAGAATAGATCCTATTGGGTAAGGAAAATATAGGCCTTATCAGGCTCATGAAACTCAATCCCAACTTCCAAAATTTCTCTCAGTTCATTGCATCATCCATCATAAATACACTACATGTAGAAGCTTGAGATGTGAAAGCTGTTCTAGAAGTTATCAATTTTGTTCATTCAAATGGGAAGAAACATCAACTGGTCAAAAGTTCATCAAAGACCCTGGAATTTGAAGACAATTCTACTGACATCTCATATTACTGTATTTGCATAGTAGTTGCAATGTCCTAAATAGGTTTGTGGAATTCTAGGCAGGGTATACTGTGTATTTTGTGAAGAAGTTGACAAAACTGAAACATTGTGCAACTCTTACATATCAACATTTGATTGAATTTATCTGCAACACCTTTGATAACATATCAACCAGATTCCCAAATGACTTACAATAAGGATGGAGACTCTCAAGGCAGTTAGCTCCAGCAATAATTACCCAGTAAATGTTTAGCAATTTTCTTTTTATAATGCTGGGTGTTAGCAGTAAGTATGTACATGGCTTGTGGTTCTTGAACTTCTGAATATGCACCTCTGAAGTCCAACACATTTGGACCCTTACTCAATCAAATACAATTCCTTGGTCAATGCACTTATGTGCTGATATTCTGACAGGTGCTGAGACCACGAACTTTGATAGTATGATCATTTGAACCAGTGCTATATGGTATACAGTATGTGATGAAGCTATGGTTGCACTTTGACCACATTGAAGAATTCTGAAACTGAAACAGCTTGGCTATATTGACAAAATGTGACTAATAGAGGGATACTAGTTGTTCTTTGCTCTTTCATTGGCCATCCATTTGCTTTCTCCTTCAATCTCCTCTCTTCCACTGTTTAAGTTCTACTCACTCTCATGGTGGTTGCAAGTTTAAGGTTACCTATGCCATGGCTCATGGCTTGACCATGGCTTATTTTGTTTTCATCATTGAATTCAGGATTTTTGATTAAATTTGGCTTCCAAATTCATTGAGATTTTGGTCATGAAGAATATGCTTCTGCATGGGACTTCACTATGAGATTTATGACTATTCCGTTATTTATGTTTCCAAATAACTTTGTCTAGCTCACAGTTGATTCTCCAATGTTGCTGGCAAGGCCAGCATTTATTGTCCATCCCTAGTTGCTCTCTGTAGGTGATGGTGAGTGACCTTCTTGAGTTACTGCAGCATGTATGATGAAGGTTATTCCACAAAGGAATTTGGCAGAAAGTCAGAAATTTACCTCAGCAATGACATCGGAACAACAATTTTTATCGTTAAGTAATGTACAAGTTGATATGATATATGATTGAAAGAGAATTTGGAGATGGTGCTGTTCTCTTTTGCCCGTTGATCTTCTCTGTCCATGTGGCAGAGGTTTGGGAGGTAATGACAAAGAGGTGTTGGCAAGTTGATGCAGTGCATCATGTTAATAGTACACACCACAGCAACAGCGTGGCAATGAATAAGAGAGTGAATATTTATGGTGAAGGTTGGTATGCATTGCCCTGGATGGTGTTGAGCTCCATGGCCACTGTGAGAGCTGCACTCATTAGCCAAGTGGCAAATGGTGAGAATTCCATCACAGTCCTGACTTGTGCATTGTAATTGGAGAAAGGTTTAGTGAAGTCACTCTCCTCAGAACATTCAAGCTTTATCCTGCTGTCAGAGGACCGCAATGATGTGGCTGGTCCACTTAAGTTTCTATTCAGTGTTGACACTCTTTCATGTTCCACCACTTCTTCCAGAACAGATCACATTAATTCTGCCAGAGGGTCAACTATTACTGCTCTTCCCATTTCATGGGAGGACAGCGTGCACATCATGCCTTGATGAAGACTTGGCTGATGGGTGATGACACCTTTTTGTTTCATAATGTCTCCCTCCCAAGCCATGTCATCGTCATCCTCCTCTTCCAGACTGCCACAGTGAGGTCCTTATCATTAAATTGCAATTTGTCCTGTCCCTCTACCCTTCTGACATCTCCTCCTCTCTTAGATATCTTACTTATCTCACTTCATTTGCTTCCACTTTTAAAGTCCTTGTATTCTATTACCTCCCTATGTACCAAGCCATGTTTCTCACTGATGTATCTTTGTTCCTTTCCTCCTTCAGCCTTTGAACTTTAATCAATATGCTGCTTAATGCTTTCACTTTTGTTTTACTATGCTCTTAGAAATGAACTGCAATGTAACACTGGGACAATATGAAGTAACAAATGCCCTGTAAAGCTGAGAAAACTATAAACTATACAAATAAATTCATGAAGAAATTATACGTCATGTCTGCTTAAGTGGAAGTTGGGTTAGATTACAAACTGAGTGAAATACAAGTAAGAAAACAAAGGGAACAAATTGCTATCATAATTTCCCAGCTGGTGTCAGGTTCTCTTTATCAGATACCCGAACCAGTGCTTTTGAGTGGTACTGGAGTATTTCACAAAGCACAATAGTTGGAGTGAGGTAAAATAAGCAGATTGCTGGACAGGGAAAGCCCGAGTCCTGGGAAAACAATGAGGCTGGAAGTAAATTGTTTTTTGGCACAAGACTACATCAAAATTTTGAGAGCTGTATTTCACACCAGTCTTGCCTTTCATGAGATTCATATTGCATTTTTGTGGCACTGTTTATGAAGATTGTAAAGCAATCATTTAAAATAAAAAATAATTTAAAACCTGTACTTGGTCCCTTCAAAGTTAGGCAAGGGCTGGAAACCTCTGGGCTTGCTTTTAGTTTAGGTGTATTATAACTTTGTGAACCATGTAATCTTGCAAGCACATAAGTTGCCTTGAATTGTTGCAGAAATAAAGTTTTAAGTTCCCATTATGCAATCCATTATGTGAGGGTGAATGTATATTTATCATGAAGTTGGATTTTGTTGGAAGAAGTTGATCTGTGAAGTCCCTTTAAAATTTCTGAGTGACTATAATTACTGCTGCAGTTGCAGCTGGAATGTGTGCCAAATTAGAGGACACACAGTGACCATTTAGTGAACGGTAATATCTGAAAGCTTTGAACAAAAGAAGAATAGCAAAAAATAGGGAAATACTTTGAAGTATTTCTACCTGTAGCTCATTTACTCTATGCTTTTGTATGTAGCCTTTGATGTGTTGCTGATATAATTTAGAATTTCAGTGATTGGTGGGGATGAAGAGCTGCTCTTCTGCACAAGTTGCTTTGCCAATAAAAAGCTTTCATTTGCTATATTTCATCCACTTTTAAGCACTGCAGCTGTGAACTTTCTATTTTAATTAAGAAATATTTTGAGTGAAATATTAGTTGCACCTTCTGTGTTTTAGGAATACATTTCATTGTCACTGTTTTCTAATTTGCTACGGCCGAAAGACTTTGAAAATTTTTTTGTTTCTGGTTTGATTTCTCTTATTGTTTTCTTTGCACAATCTACCTATTGTTTGAATTACAAGATATCATTTCTATAAATATGAAATTTGTGCCAATTGGGGCCGAAACTTAAATTGTCTTGAGTTTTGTATGTGAAATGAAATGTGATGGACAGCATGTGTGTGTGTGTGTGTGTGTGTGTGTGTGTGTATATCTTTTATAACGTGTAAATTTGGTCATTGTTTTGATATAACTTATTTCCAAATGAAGAAATTACAACAGATTTGGTTGTGTTTCTTTGTAAGCCACCAAAACAGTCTAGAATTAATTTCATGTATTTTCTCAAGCATGGTCATTATACTTGCAAACCAACAGTATGCTAACGTAACATTCCAAGCATTCAATTCCCTTTGGCTAAAGACATTTTTTCTCATCGCAATCCTAAATGTCTTGCCAGTGGCCCCTGGTCTAAACCATCCCATCAGCCAGGGGAAAATTCCTCCCCATGTCCAGTCAGCCTGGCCCAGTCTTAAGTAAGGGGACCCAAACTGCATGTAATACTTTAGGTGTGGTCTCACCAAGGCACTGTATGATTGCAGCAGGACATTCTTGTTCCTGTACACAAACCTCTTGTAATAAAGGCCAATAAACCTTTTGCCACCTTGGCTGCTTCTTACAATGGCATGTTTGCTTTCATTGAATGGTGTACTTTCAGGTCCCTTGATTTAAATAGTAGTTTGCATTTCTGATTTTTCAACCAAAGTGGATAACTTCACATTTATTCATGTTATACTGCACCTGTCATGTATTTGCCCACTTGCTTCACCAGAAGGAATGGAATGGTTCAAGAGGGTTGCTCACCACCATCTTCTCAAGAGCAATTAGGGAAAGGCAAAAAATGCTGGCCTTGCCGGCAATACCCAGATCCTGAAAAATGAAAGTTAAATAAAATAGACTACTATCCTTGTCACTGCATCATATAATTCATTGGGATTTCATGCTTTCTTTCCGTTATCATTGGAATATGTTATGTTATTGTTTAAAATTCCTGTGTTGATGTTTGTACACTATTTTTCTTCTCTCTGCCCGATGACATTTCTTAAAATTATCCCTTCTTATGAAGGCATTGCTACTTCTTTTAAATCTACTTGAGATTTTATTTTATAACATCCAACAGATGAATAGAGCTGCTGCTTAATAAGTTATTATTTATTTCCCTTCAATCAGTGTGCTGATGTCACAAAGCATTTGGGGTTACAAAATCAGTCTCCCTCAGTTGGTCAGGTTACAGTCATCAGTAGTTTCTCATAACTATAGAAGAGCATCGGCAGATTAAAGTGAATTGAGTTAAGGTTTCTTTCTGTACATTTGTCCTTCATGTTTATGATCATACCAATCTTTGCAAGGCATAAATACAGTATTTTAGAGTGCTGTAAAATTAATGAATACCCTTGCAAATTTAGGTAGTGCAATGCTGATTCCTCAGCATCCTGCCACCACTCTCCTGCCAGGCCTTCTCTGAATTTCTAAATGTCTTACTCATTCAAACTGTGCTTGGCATAGAATCAAAGCTTCACTTTAATCTGTCGATGCTCTTCTATAGTTATGAGAAACTACTGCTGACTGTAACCTGACCAACTGAGTGAGACTGATTTTGTTACCCCAAATGCTTTGTGACATCAGTACACTGATTGAAGGGAAATAATAACTTGTTAAGTAGCAGCTCTATTCATCTGTTGGATGTTGTGTTCAGTGAATGTGTATAATTATCACTCTGGGTTCTAAAAATACTGTTGTTCAGTTCTTCCAGAAAAAAATCTGCAATCAAGCCATAACCCTTTAAGGTATATTCATGTTGTTGCCAAGGGGAATTTCAGTGGGTGGTTTTGCAGCTGCTGATCACTAATTACATTCTTCAATTCTTGTTAGGTTTCATTTGTGCAAGGCCTGCACTCTCTAGAGTATAGAAAAATGAGGAGTGAAACACACAGTATTTTTGCAGTGCTTGACAGATAGATGCAGGGATAATCTTTTCCCTGGCTGGGGTGTTCAGAACCAGGAATCACAGTCTCAGAATGAGAAGTCAGTAGTTCAGGGCTGATACAAAAAGAAATGAAGCTTGGGTTCCTGTAGCAGCCATCATCATCTCATGCCCTTCAATGTCTAAACTAGGATTGAGATTTGCAAAGAAATATCCTTGCCCAGGTTTAACTGCCATCCACAACTATGGTGTGTATTGCAGAGTCCCACCAGATATATCAAAATAGTGGAGAGGGCAAAATGCCAACCAACCTACAACATTCCTTTATCGATGGAAGCTGCCCGATCCACTAAATATTTTCCAGTTTTTCTGTTTGCATTTCTGTGTCAGTCGATTTTCAGTCGAGGATTTCTAATACCACATATTAATGTTGGGAAAAGTAAAGGATGTGATAGTGCTAGAGAGGCTGCAGAGGAGATTCACCAATATGTTGCCTGGGATGAAGCATTTTCATTATGAGGGGATACGAGAGAAGCCACATCTGTTTTCTGTAGAGTGAAGGAGGTTAAGAGAGGACATGATTGAGCTGTATAAAATTATGAGGGGTATAGATAGAATAGACTGCAGAAATCTTTTCCCCTTATCAGAGTTGAATAATATGAGAGGGCACAGATTTAGGATAAGTACTAAGAGATTTAGAGGGGATTCAGAGAGTGGTGAGTATCTGGAATACATTGCCTGAGAGTATGGTAGGAGTGGCTAACAGCATTTAAGAGGTGTCTAGACAAGAACTTGAATCGCCCAGGCATTGAAGGCCGAAGGCAAAGTGCTGGAAGATGAAATTAATACAAATGGGTACCCACTGGTTGGTGTGGACTTGGTGGGTTGAATGCCCATTTATACGACTCTATAAATATAAAAATCTGAATATAAACAAAAATCTCCAGTTTGTCCCCAGTGTGTGACATTAGTTACAACTCTGATCGGAAGAACATGGAAATATAAAGGGCCATATTACAAGTTTAATATAAAGGGTAAATTCTATGAGGAGATTTCAGGACAGAGAGGTGTATACTGTATGTGAACAGGTATTTGAAGATGGTAGGACAGGTTGAAAAAGCATTTTAAGAATACTTTTGCAATTCAGGGTTTCATAAATTGGAGCATACCGTACAAAAGCAAAAGCAGTTATGTTGAACTTTTATAAAACATTGTTTCATGTAATACAAGTAATTCTAGAGGAAGGATATGAAGACTCAAGAGAAAGTATGAAAGGATCTAGTAGCACGGTACTTCTGTTACATGGGTAGATAAGAGAAACAGCGATTGTTTGTCAGAGTAGAGGTGATTTAACTGAAGTGTTCAAATCACAGGTGGTATAGACTAATTGAAAGAAGAGAAACTGTTTCAGTTGGTGGAATAGTCAAGAATCAGAGAACATAATTTTAAGATCGCTGACAAAAGAACCAAGGGTGATTTGAGTAAAATGCTGAAAGATGGTAGAAGCAGGTTTAAGTGTCACTTCAAAAAAGTGAAGTGGATAGATATATGAATGAAAGAAAAGTTACAGGGCTATCAAAGTCAAAGTTGAGTTCATTGTCATACGCACAAGTACAAGGATGCACAGGTGCAATGAAAATCTTACTTGCATCAGCATCATAAGCACATAGCATCAGATAAGCATCATTCACAAGAAAGACATAAATTAAACATAAATTATACACACTTTTTAAAAGAAAAAACACAATGAGAACAAAAAACCCCGAAAGATTTTAGTGCAAAGTGATCAGAGTGGTCATAGTGTTGCTAAACTGCAGTGGTGTTTAGGGTTTTGCCAGTTTGTTCAAGAACTGAATGGTTGAAGGGAAGTAGCTGTTCTGGACCCTGGTGGTGTGGGACTTCAGGCTTCTGGACCTCCTTCCTGATGGTAGATGCAAGAAGATGGCATCACCCAGCTGGTTGGGATCTTTGATGATGGATACTGCCTTCTTGAGGTGGCGCCTCCTGTAGCTACCACTGATGGTGGGGAGGGGTGTGCCTGTGACGTAATGGGCAGGGTCCACTACCTCCTGTGGATTTGAATTGCTATACCAGACCATGATGAAACTAGTCAGGATACTTTCAACAGTAATTCTGTAGAAGTTTGTTAGTGTGTTTAGTGACAAGCTGAAACTCCTTAACCTCCTAAGAAAGTAAAGATGCTGGCACACTTTCCTTGTTATTGCACCTATGTGCCGGATCCAGTACAGGGGAAAGAGGAATGGGAATGATAGAGTTGTTTTTGCAAGGGCTCCATGGGCTGAATCAGTGCTGTGATTGCACTGTATTTTGGACTTTTGCCCACAAGGTCTGGATAAGCTTCTCCATAGATTTTTAGTTATTGGAGAGAAAACTTTAATCACATTAGTCTGAATGCATTCACACGTAGATTCCACTGGATTCTCATTTCATAAGGTGGACTCTCCACAAAACTGAACAAAAGGATTATCTTTCAACTGTTCCTCCACATTTTACTTTATTACCCACTTCCTTTCTTGTCCATTGATCTCTGTACAGCTTGAGAGAGTTGGCAAACTTCTTGCAACCTTTAACATGGTTCAACTGATATTTTTTTGGTTTTTTTGTCCAAATACAGAACCTGCTCAACTTAATTGTAAATTCATGCTTTGCAACAATAACTCAAGGCAGGTGATGTTGTTGCCCCTGGGTCTCAGATACAAAGGCTAGAGCATACTCCTACTTAAACCAGACAGGGTCACTGTCTGGATGACATCAGGACATTCATGGGGGGGGTGTCACTAGAGGGGTTTGACTGGAACGTTCCTCCACACAGGGCAACTCAATCAGAGGACCCTGTGAGGAGAATACTCATTTTGTGGATTAGAGAGAGAGGGGATGGCAATGGGAGGTCCCAGAGGGAGAAGGCTCAAGGTTTCCTTCCAAGGAAAGTTTGGAGAAGCACTTGTATTCATCTTGGCCCATGAGATAAACGGGAATGAAATACAGCTTTCCTCAATAGGCCTGGCTGCTTTTCGGATGGCAAACACGACCCTCATACCTTGGGCTAAGACTGCTGAATGGGCTCTGTGACATCACAGGGACAGGCGATTTTGCTGTTTGCAACTTAAAATTGAATTTGATCATATTGGAGCAGGAAATGTCCCCACCGCCTGGTTCTGCCAAGCTGAGGAAGTTAAAACAGTGGCAATTGCCTTATCAGACTAGTGCTTGTAAAACCCTGATCGCTCTTGAGGAAACTTAACCCATTGCATGGTGAAATCTATACTATGTAATGGCCCAGGTGTTGTCCAAAACTGTCTGCTTCTCTTTCAAGGCACTGTGAGTGACAGCAACTTTGACATTCAGTGTATGCGTAGTTTGTGTAGCCAAAGCCCAAAACTAGTGTTAATTATTTAGCCCACTTCCATAGACTGAATTACTTTTTAGCCTTTTCCACCAGAATAAGAAACATCAGTTGAAATGTTGGAAGCATAAGGTGCTGACAAGCTAGACTCACTGAAATTAAGGAATACATAACATAAAAAGGAATATATTTAAAAATGTAATATATTTAAAAAGTAATGGGTTTTAAAATTTAACAATATATAATTTGTGATATTTCAGTTTCTATCATGTGTATATCTTCCTTTCCTTATTCTGTTAAATATTTAGAATAAAC
>JARFYF010000063.1:99414819-99427226 GCA_030265395.1 Rhina ancylostomus
AGGTACTTATGCTAGGCCCCTGATGGGGCTCAGGTGTGTGTCATTATGCAAACAGTCAAGCATGGAATCCATGTGCTATACAATAAGGCATTAAAGGAGCCAAATTGAGGACCAGAACTCAGAACCATGACAGATTTCTGTTTACAGGCAGCTGTGAGGTCCACTTCTTCAATGGCCCATGCATTTCATCATGCTGGATATCTCCATGGTCACTTCCTCCACAGTAGCAAATTGTAAGGTGGCCACACTGGTCCTCTAACCTCTGATATTTTATGCTAACATACTGAATCAATGCATGGAAAGTTGTTGAAGGTGACAATTAGGATTGAGCATAACAGTGCATGAAGCTAGTTTCTCTGGTGGTTGGACAATTTGCCATGGGGTACATAAAGAGCCAGATTGTGATATGCTGGGGTATACTTGAAAGCCAGAGGAGGAGGATGGAAATTCTTCCAGTGTATTGGCCAATATTCGTCTCTCAACCAATCCTATCAAAAACATAAACTGTTCATTCATCTCATTAGTTTGAGAGGCAGAGATTAGTGAGTGTAAATTGGCTTCCTGTCTGCCTGCAAAACACTGATTTCAAAATGTAGTTCAATGACTATGAAATGCTTTTGGATGTCCTGAGGATAAGACTTGTGTAAATGAGAAAACCTGGTAAGTGCAAGTATTTCTTTGTCTTCTGTATTTACATGAAGGATTTTAAAAAAAATGTTGATTCTGTTTATATCTTTGATTTCTTTTTTTTGTCTGCTAAGTTAGTTTCTAATAGGAGATGGAAAATGTCAGTTTCATTTTACTGGAAGTGAAAGCAAGGACAGCATTTAGCTGATAAGCAGTCAGCTCCAAGCATTCTTTGCCCTGGTAGCTGTCCTCTTAACGATTAACTTGTCCAAGGTCACACCTGCATGAGCCAAGCAATAATTCACTTGTGAGAACCTTGGGTCCCTGTCACCATCTCTATTTCAGTGAACATCAAGAAGTAATTCTTATTAAATTTCAAATTCACCTCATTGGATGCAGAGATAATACTATGAAACATGCAAATTGTTTTGAACTCAAAACTCTTGAAGCAGAGTATTGAGTTATAATTTGTATGACAGTCCCTCTCAAATATGCATTCTCTCTCAATGACTGTCGGTAATAAAAATTGTTTGTCTAGTTTCTACATTTATTCAAAATATAGGTGCCATTCAATATTGTACAATATATCAATTTGCTAAGGTTACAGGCCTCATTGTACATAGTGGGATTTTGCTTGTGGATATGATGGATGTTTTAATATTGCAATACAAGTAAAAATTAAAGTAACTTCTTATTGAGGATATTGCTCTTATATGGATGTTGAGTTGAATTTGTAATTGTGTTCTAATTTATTTTTATTTGAAAACAAGGAGAATTCAGCGAAAATTCATGCTGCAGCATAGCTAAAGATAACAGAAGTTGCAATTAAAAACAAGAGAACAATGTAGCAAAATAAATGGGATATAACAGATACTTATCAAATAGCCTCTAGGCCACTTACTACACTTTGTGTACGCTAAGATAACAGCAAGGTTTAAAAAAACTCTCTTAAATGGAGAAGTCTTCAGCAAGAAAAATATTAATTGGATTCTACCTGAGCAAGGTTTTCTTAATTACATTTTGTGGGCCTTTACAAAATGTTATCATAACTGCTTTTACAACCAACATACCTTGATAAGGTAGGAACTGGTGAGTAAATTTCGACTAATTCAGCCAAAAGTAAAGCACTTGAGATATTACAATCAACAAATTTGAAACTAACATCAAAGTAGGTTGTACAATAATTTAACGGCAAATAATTTTTGGCCAATTTAAGCAACTGCCCATTTTAAAATGGATATTTTATGTTTTGGCATTTGAAATTTCATTGCTAAATTGTGGTGGGTATTGTGATAGTTAAGAAAAGTTATCGAGAACAATTAAATTGGTAGCAGGAATTAGGCAGTTGTGTTATTGGGAATGACCAATGAAACATCTAAATTATGAATTCACGATTCTCAACCCAAGTGCTCAATCTGTATCCAATTCTGAATCAGAAGTACAACCAAATGAGGCATTAGCAGAGTCACACAAAGGGTTCCCAGAATTCACAAAGAGAAACAAAGTCAAAAAGCTTATGAGCAATCAAAGTGTTTTTATGCAGGTGTGCAAAAATGGAGTCCGTTTCTCAAAAATGTGGATTCTAAACAAAATTGTCCAGATGAAAATTTGCTATTTAATTTTAATAGGATTATTACAACTTTTCCCAACTGGTTATATTTTAATCCCAAATAGATGCAAAGGGATTACTTTGAGCAAAAGGGCAGACATTCCTGTCCTTTAACTTACATAAACGCAGAACATTGCACCTTGCCACCTTAAGCATATTATCCATGGCACACTAGCACCATCAACTGGAATGAAACAGATATTCCACTAAAGCTAAGACAAATATATCTGCCTACAGATCAGTGATTCCAAAATGCATTTCATATTTCACATCCGCATTTATTACTGATAGATGCAAGATGATTGGTTATGTTCAGAGTATAACTGCAAATCCAATACTATACAAAGATTATCTGAAATATTACTGACATGTGCTCATTATTAGTGTTAATTTATATTAAAAAAATTCCTTCAGGAATATGGTTTAGAATATTGAAGTAAAGATGTACTTTCCAATGACATGAGCTGGCTTGGATCTCAATTACACAAGAATCAGAAATGATGACCTGAGACATCTGTAAAGGACAGGAAGAAAGCAAAATCACATACTTGTCACTCAGACTTCCTATTTTTAGTGATACTTTCCACAGCATACTTTCCAGCTCTTTAGTGTGGTGAATGGGTCAGAACAGAAATTTCCAGTAAAAAAAGGACCTGCCTTAACAATCAGTACAAACCCCTACATATGACTAGAGCATACTAATGTACAATCAAAGAAAATTTTAGTTCATCTTTCACCCTGTACCCTACCTCGATTCTCACATGAATCACCTCCTGACAAATGATGGCCAGGCCTTTTGTGCTTGTGTTCAATGTTTACTTGGTACTAAGTTCATTATCTATGAATAGTCATAAACTGAATTAACAAAAATATCTTCGTACTTGATGTTTAGATTAAATTTTATGCACCAAAACAGCCTTAAACTTCAATAATAAGATGGATATTTAACCTGAAGGCTTAGTAAGTAAATCTGCCACTGATCATTAAATCATATAGACCAATAAGGTTATGGGTTTCATCTTGGATCTATGATGTACTGGTTGATCTCAGCCTGTCAAATGCAGCTCAAGGCATTTGCAAGCAAAATTAGCAAAGGAGTCGGGCTCTGCTTTAACTGTTCACCTAATTAAACAGTTTACCTTTATGCATTATCTGGATCTCAAATATAAATAACCTTAGCTGGGTCAGAGTGTTGCCAACTTTAGAAACAAGGCAATGCGAGGAACTGGAACTGTGAAAAAAAATCTGCATCATCATAGTTGGAAAGTCACAGAATTTCAATGACCTCTAGAGGACAGAATGAAGCATTGTTTTAAAGTACAGTAACACAATCTGCCTATAAACTGAGTGAAAAAGGAAATCACTCAACTCAATGTTCTTACACAATTGGAAAACAAATTAAGTGATTAAACTGGATTCCACCCCACTTCCCAAAAATGGCTGTCTGGTGTCTGGACCATAATTAAACTATAAACACCATGCTAAATCTGTGCTGCCTTCAATTTTCATGAGTTTTTACAACATGGGGTGGTTGGCCTAAACTTGTACCCAGTCCTCCTGCTCATATTGAAAGAAGCAATGTGACGTATGCTTTGCTCATTGCATGACGAGTCTTGGAAGACCTGCCATCCACAGTAATGCCCTGCAAAGTGCAAACTGTTTAGATGTCCAGCAACAGACTAAAAGGAACCAGAGGCAAAAGAGTAAAACTCATGTTGTTCGACACTATCTTGGCCCTGTTTTTGATTGAATTCACCATTTTGAAGGTTATTAGAATTCTTCCCTGGAGACTATCAGCAGATGAGGCCCAGGTGTGAATTTCCTGCTGCCATTTTGCTCATTTCTGCTTCTTATGGCTTATTCTCCCAAGCAAGTTCAAATCCCAGACCCACCCATAATCAGAAAACTTCTTTCAGCAAAGTACTTTGAATTATGCAAAAAAGAACTGCATGATCAGTCAGATTCCCTACTGAAGAGTACTAAAACTTTAGAAGAGTATACAGTACCTCCAGAAATGAGGAATGAATATGAATGAACCAGCTGCAAGAAGAATAAACCATCAATTAATCAATGCCACATTCTCTCTTTAAATTGCACTGATGGGCATGGGTCTTCCACATTTTTCAACTGTGTGAGGTGCAGGAGGTTAAGACATGCCAATACCTGGATTGTAGTGTCGAAAATGGCAGTGGCAGCTTTAAATTACACGCCGCACACTGATTCACGTCATATTCTCACTGATCAACATGCTGCCTTTGCTCTTTAATAATGCACGGCCAAACCACTTTCCTGTGCATTTCAGAAACATGTCTGCATTTTAGGATCTATTATGGAACCACAGTTGGTAGCTTAGTGCCTAAAATAAAATGGACTCCAACAATTCAATTCAGATCTTCTATCTCCTGCAAAGAATCCAATCCCTTTACAATTAAGCATAGCAGATTCCTAACTACCATAAATTTTACATAATCCTATTAAAAACATAAAAAGGCAATGATGTTTATTTCAGCAACAAAAATAAGGCCACTTGCTTTTCAGTAAACTTGCATGTTGCTTTGCTAATTGCTTTGATAAAACTTAAAAAGAGCCAGTATATTCCACTTTTATATTCACCCACCTTGAACTTATATTTAACCTGAACAAATGAATACAAAGATTGAAAAAAACTAATTCTATTTAACAACAGTACACTGCAGACTTTTTAAAATTTACAGTCTCTCCGTGGTAAAAATTATGCAGTTTTAATGATGTCAAAACATAATCATAACAGTTAAGCAAATGCAAATAATTTAAACTTTCATTCATAAGACTTGCAAATACATTCCAAGCATAGAAGAACTGGCATAGTCAATATTTTTCATTACATTAATCTGCAATAAAGAGAAATGTATATATCACTCACATTGATTCCACCAGTTCTTCCTTGCCCTGCACTTGTCCATCCACAGTTCCTCTCCTGGTGTTTCGAACCCATCCCACAACACCAAGTTTTCTTGCTTGATCTTCTGTGTACTGAAAAAAAAAGAATCAAATAGTATGATTTTGATTTAGCTTTACTTCAAATTGTCAGGTTACATGAGCTTAAAACAAAAGTACAGTTTGGATCTACTTTGCTTTTGTGTAACTTAAAAAAAAAGAAATGTATAGCGCTAAGTTGAAAGGGTATAATATTAAGCTGAATTGCATTGAAAGCAAATTACTTGCTTCCTATTTGAATGACTGTTGCTATGAGGATTGGAACAAAGTAGCTCAGCACTTCAGTATTTTAGCTTTACATTTCAGAAATTTACCCGAGAGCAAGAACAATTAACTAATGTGGTAATATGTGGCAACGTTAGCAATATGTGGCAATGTTTCAAGAAACAATCCAGCTTGGGTCTTGTATCTCTGGAATTCCAGTAGGTGATAAACATATCAGCCTTTGATTATAACATCTATTCTGGGAAGACCATGATTAAAATAACTAGCTAATGCTGAGCATTCATGTTAATAGTTTAAATTCTTTATTTTAACAATGTTAAAGGCTGAATTCTGAGTGACCTCATGAAGAGATGGTTTTGAAGCAGTTTTCTTACCTGATATGGATTGGTCTTTGCTGTCAATTAATTATAGGTATTCAAACAAACTTCTTGGTAAATCCATAGCCTCCGATTGTTCACAACTAGCATTTTTATTCTAAGCTACCATGATAAGTCTGACATGAAATCAAGATTCAGTATAAATTAATGAGGTCGAGTGGAAACAAAGAATGACACAGTACAAAAAATGGTCACATACCTGCTATGCAAGTCCTTTGAAGGATCTTTTGACCCACTTAGTCTCTCACCATAGATCTACAATATTTTCCCATTCAACTACTTATCCAATTCCCTTTTGAAGGTTCCTGGTGAGTGTACTGCTACTTTCATTCTCTCTTGCAGTGCAACCAAGATCATAATAGTTTGCTGTATATTTTTCTTTTCTCATGTTCCATTTGATTTTTGTTTGCCAATTGCCTTAAATCAGTATCCTCTGGTTCCTGGCCATTTTCTTATTAAATGTATTAATCATAAGCCATAAGACACAGGAGCAGAATTAAGCCATTCAGCCCATTGAGTCTGCTTTGCCATTCAATCATGGCTGATTTATTTTTTCCTCTCAACCCCATTCTCATGCCTTCTCCTTGTAACCTTTGACACCCTTACAAATCAAGAACTGGTCAACCTCCGCTATAAAAATACCCATTGACTTGGCCTCAACAGCATGTGTGGTTCTGCAGATTCACCACCCTCTGAAATTCCTTCTCATTTCTGTTCTAAAGGGATGTCCTTCTATTCTGAGGCTGTGCCCTCTGGTCCTAGACTCTCCCACTACTGGATACATCCTCTCTATGTCCACTCTATCCAGGCCTTTCAATGAGATCCCTTCTCATCCTTCTAAACTCCAGTGAGTTCAGGCCAAAAGCCATCAAACACTCCTCGTACGTTATCCCAGGATCATTCTCGTAAACCTCCTCTGGACCCTCTCCAACGCCAGCACATCCTTCCTTAGATATGGAGCCCAAAACTGCTCACAACACTCCAAATATGGTCTGACCAATGCCTTATAAAGCCTCAGCATTACAACTTTGCTTTTATATTCTAGTCCTCTCGAAATGAATACTGATATTGTATTTGCCTTCCTGACTCAACCTGCAAGTTAACTGTTAGTGAATCCTGCACTAGGACTCCCAAGTTCCTTTGCACCTCTAACTTCTGAAATCTCTCCCCATTTAGAAAATAATCTACACCTTTATTCCTTCTACCAAAGTGCGTTACTGTACACTTCCCTATGCTGTATTCCATCTGCCACTTCTTTACCCAGTCTCCCAACCTGTCCAAGTCCTTCTGCAGACTTCCTGCTTCCTCAACACTACCTGCGACTCCACCTATCTTTGTATCATCCACAAATTTGGTCACAAAGCCATCAATTCCACCATCCAGATCATTAACATATCATGTGAAAAGCAGCTGACCCAACACTGACCCCTGGGAAACACCTCTTAAAACCTTCTTATCTGATCTCCTCTTAGCTTTTCTGCAAGAGATGAACACACTGACCTTTACTGAATTAGAACAATCAGAATTCATTTCAAAGTCTATAAATGGAAGGCTTTGCTCCTCTAACATAAAAAATAACAAAGTGTTAAAGTAGTCATCTTACCATTCTGAAACAGACCCCTGTGTGGAATAAGAAAGAAAAAACAGATTAACTATACAATATAAAAACACAAAAAGACTATGTTAGTTTTTGTTACATAAAACTTGTACAATACTAAGGACGCAGCAGATGTATTAAAAGCTCACAGCCAATGATCTATAGAATCACGAAAAATGTATGACACAGGAGGCCATTTATCCCACTGTCTTTGTGCCTGGTTTCTGTTCACAAATGTTATTTAATTTTATTTTAAATGTTAGAAGCTTCTTTGGTTTTTTTCAGAATCAGAGAATCAAAGAGTTGTACAGGACAGAAAGGGGCCCTTTGGCCCACTACATTCATGCCAACCTTTTTGCCCATTTACAGTAATCCTATTTGTCTGCATTAGGATTATTTGTCTGTATACCTTTACACCTTGCCTAGCAAGTGCCTGTTTACATGTGTCTTAAATACAGTAATTGTGTCTGATTCCACCATCTCATCTGGCAGTGAGTTCCAGATATCAACGCTCTCTGTGTCAAATACTCTTTCCCCTCAAATCCCCTTTAAAACTCCGACCTCTCACCTTAAACATATGCCCTCTTGTTTTTGATACCCCTACCTCGGGAGAAAATTTTTGACTATTTATCCTCTCTATAGCTCTTATAATCTTATATACCTCTATCAGTTCATCCTTCATATGCCTTCAGATGAGGGAAAACAAGCCCAAGCTCTCCAATCTCTCCCCATAACAACAGTCCTCCAATCCAGGCAACATCCTGGTGAATCTCCTCTGCACTCTCTCTGCTCAACTCTATCCTTCCTTTTACATGGTGACCAAAATTGCACATAATACTCCAAGTGCAGTCTAACCAGCGTTTTGTAAAATTGCAACACAACATTCCAACCTACCAAATAAACATGATACATGCCTTCTTCACCACCCTACCTACCTGTATTGCCACTTTCAGGGAACTATGCACTTGAACCCCAGTACCTCTGTTCATCAACATTCCTTTAGCACCCCACCATTTACTGTAAATATCCTATCCTCATTTGAGTTCCTAAAATGCTAAGTTTTATCTTATTGAGGTAATCTATGAAGAAACAACATGACAATGTTTTGATATAAAATCTTATAAAATATTTATAAAGCATTGTTCATAAATGTTTCATGCACATATCCCAATCAAGTCATTCAAAATACTTCCAGAAAATGTCATCTACAATTCTAAGACACTTCAAATTTGTGGGTGGGAATTTCAATATTTTCACCCAGTGGGCAGCTAAAAAAAGAACAGGGCAGCATTTCTACTCCACTGACAACAATAGGACTCCAATGTCATCAGCATAAGCACACAAGTAGGAGCAGGCATAGGCCATAAAATTCTTGGAGCATGCTGGGCCTTTCAATACGATCACACTAATCCTGTGCACTGTTCATTCTTTCACTAATCTCCACATCCTTTGATACCTGCTGTGCATCCACTACTCATCAGGTTAGAGAACACCAAGTTCTCCAGGTAAAGACGTTTTAAATAACCAACCACATGTCCTGAAAAATGTGAAGTGATTTGGAGGGAAGGTGGTCAATTATGATGCCTCCTTCAGCAGCTGCAATCATAGAAGTCCAAAAACCTATTCCAATAAGGTTAAACATTTCCCTTTGTGGGGGCACAAGAGACTGCAGGTGCTCCGATCGGGAGCAATGCACAAGATGCTGAAAGAACTCAGCGGGTCAGGCAATATCTCTGGAGGGAAGCGGACCCTAGATGTTTCAGGCCAAGACACTTCATCTGGCCATGAGGAGCAAAAGTGCTTCTTTGAGCTCTAAAAGAAGCATATTCGCTACAGCTCCCTCTCCAATCCTGAAAGCCAGTGACTTCCCACAGAAGTTCTTATCTGCCTCCTCGATCCTTTATTTACCAGAGCCTTATGCCAATAAAGTCCATCGATTGCACTAGTTTCATGACCTTTTAGATCACCACCAAAAGATATCAGTCTTTTCCGTTGCATTGAGGTTATTGGTGGATTTTTTTCTGATGTGATTTTCATTCCCTATCCCTCTTTTTCAACTAAATCTTCTTAAATCTGTGCTTTTTGTTTAGAGAGAAGAATAAGAAGCAGGAAAGAGAAAAGCTGGCAAGTGTAAGACAAGTAAGTTGGAGTCCACCCGGGAAAGAGATTCCAGCAGTTCAGTTCCAGGCTTAAGTTTTTGTGTGTAATTTCTTTCACGAGGGATGACGGCATCAAATGAATTCAGCATGCTTTAGGGGCCCCTGATATGGGCCTCTAAAATGAGAATAAAATTACAAAATAGAGCATCATTCTTAAGGGAGTGAAGTATAAGTAAACAACCGTGAAGGCAGTGGGGCAAGTAGATTTGGGTACGAAGGCAAGCATAATACTTCTTTTGATTTACTAAGGCATAGATTATGAGAGCACAGAGATCATGCTGAAAATGTATAAAAGAGTCACCAGGGGACCAACACATCCTTCCTGTCATGCACAGAGAACTAGGGATGGTAGAGAGAGAATGTACAAGGATATTGGTAGGGCTGGATAAGGATAGACCAGATAGGCCTGGGTTGTTTTCTTTACGACAAAGGAGGTTGTTGGAAGATTTAGTTGGCTTGTCTAAAATGATGTACAGGCAGAACAGGGAAAAAAACAATTTCCCTCAGCAAAGAGGTTAATAACTGGGGAAAAGTGAATTAGAGTTATGCAGCATGGAAACAGGCCCTTCAGTCCAACTGGTCTATGCCAACCAAGATTCCCATCTAAGCATGTCCCATTTGCCTGCGTTTGGCCCATGTCCCTCTAAACCTTCCCTATCCATGCAGCCGTCAAAGTACCTTTAAATATTGTTCACGCACCTGCCTCAAGCACTTCCTCTGGCAGCTCATTCCATAAACTGACCACTTTCTGGGTGAAAAAGTTGCCCCTCAGGATCCTATCACTATCTCCCCTCTCGCCTTAAACCTATGTCCTCTAGTTCTTGATTTTCCAATGTAACAGCCAAAAGGAATTGCGTGTCTTCAAGTGTGCTGAGGACAAACACCTCAGTATTTTTAAGTAACATAATTGATGTTCTGTCTGGATAGATACTTTTGAAGATCGCCTGTTCTCTGAAGCTCATGATAGTTTCAGATGCAGTCTTTTAAAAGCCACTTTACAAATTCTTTCTTGCCCCAGGTTAAACTTGTTGCATTTTGACTTTGAACCAAAGTTACATTGCAAGAAATAATGTAACGTGTGAGAGTTTCAATAATATCATGTGACCATATGATTACGTAGTTCTACATACCGATCCAATGTCCAGATGCTAAATATCTTTTAATACACGAGAAGGCGAGTTACTGACGTATTTATTTGTGGCCCTTGGGCCGTGTAAACCGCACGAGTTATTCTCAAACATTTGGCTTCCCGAGGATCATCTCTCACCAGGCTGCAAAATAGCACCTGCCCATGACGCTCTGCCTTTGAAAAGGTCAATTCTTACCCTTTCCTAACGAATTTAGTATTCGTCTTCTCATCAAAAACACATTCCGGGTTTTAACCAGCACGTCTCAACGCTGCCCCTTTCTCGGTGCCTGCAGGAGGAGCTGAGGCGCCCTGAAATAACCCCTTTCTATGTTCGTTGCGAAATAAAAAAAACACTTCCGAATTTATGAAATTCAGCTGCAGACACATCCAACAAAATTTTATAAAACCACAAATGCCGCATTGAGCAGTCAATTTCCAGTTGAATCCACGACCGCTTTGCTCGGATTACATGGCGCGGTCTATTTTTATCCCGCACACGCTACGTACCCTGTACTCGGCCACTTATCTCATAATCTACCGATCTGAATCGCGCTGCCGTCGACCCCACGTTTGACATTATTACCAAAAAACTACAGCAAAGAGCTGCTTTAACAACACTGTTCATGAGGCACTTTAGCGCAGCGCTGAACAGTTGGCTCCCTTCTGAAGGCGCACACTCTGTTCCAGCCTTGCCTGATCCACTCCAGTCAGCCCCAACCCCAATCACTCCGTTCCTGCCTTTCCCGATCCACTCCGGTCCATTCCAAAACACGGAAAACCACAGACGCTGGAAACCTGCAATTACTCTGCAAGTCAGGCAGTATCCGCCGAGCGGGAGCGTTTCATGTTGATGCACTTTCGACAGAATCAGGAAAAGTTAGAAAACAAGCAAGGGCACAATTGCGGCCAAGGAGTGGAGCGACGAAAGGAAACGTCTGTGATAGGATAGAAATCAAGATAGGCTAAATGAAGCAAATGGTGGAGGTGCCGGCTGAGAGAGCGTGTTCGTCGCAAATACGGAGGAGATGTAAATAGAAGATGATTAACGAAAGGGAGAAGCAATGGTGGAATTGTGAGATACGAAACATTTTTTGCTTGGAATCTGAAATAAAGGAGAATGCTACAAATATATATACAAAATGCTGGATGAACACAGCAGGTCAGGCAATGTCTGTGGAGTGAAATAAACAGTCGAGGCCCTTCATCCTACTCAGTTCTGAAACATTCTGGAAGGCTGGTTATCTGAAATAGTTGAATTGGATCTCGAGTGTCGAGGGCTATAACTTGCCTGGTCAGAAGTTGATTTGCTGTGCTTTAGCTTACACTGGGCTTCATGGAAAGATGCAAGAGACCAAAAACACAGAGGTCAGAATGGGAGAGAGGCAGAGAATTAAAGCGAAAGGCAGCTCAGGGTTAACTTTGAGGACTGAACTGTGGTGTTCTGCAAATCTGAAATCTAATCTGGGTTTGGTTTGTTTAATATTCAGGAGACTGGATCATGAGCACTGAATGCAGTATACAAAATTGGACAAAGTATAAATGAACCACTGCATTTCCTGGACAGTACTGACCCTTCGGCCCATGATGTTGTGCCAACCTATTTCAACCTACTCCACCATCAATCTAAGCCTTCCCTCCTACTCCGCTCATAACCTTCCATTTTTCTTATATCCATGTGCCTAGCTACGAGTCTTTTAATTGTCCCGAT
>JARFYF010000063.1:99427326-99438666 GCA_030265395.1 Rhina ancylostomus
AGCAGGCTTGAGAAGTCGGCTGGTCCACTCCTGTTTCGATTTTATTGTGATGGAAACTTGGAGAACAACACGTCCAACTATGCTCATTGCAGCCTTCCGGACTTAACAATCAATTCAATAATTTCAGGCAATCAGCAGTTCCAGATTTTGTAAATCATTTTTCTTTTCTCTTTGATTCATAGACTCATACAGCACAGAACCAGGCCTTTCAGCCCACCGTGTCCATGCTGAACATTAAGTATCCATTCATTCTGATCCCATTTATCAGCACTTGGTCTGTGGCGGTCTGTGCCAAGTGGCTTCAAGCACTCAACATTTCAGGAACAGCTTCTTCCCCTCCGCCATCAGATTTCTGAATGGTCCATGAACCCATGAACACTACCTCTTTATTCCTCCTTGGCACTATTTTATTTATTTATATTCTGGTAACTTATTGTAATTTTTATGTCTTGCATTGTACTGCTGCTGTAAAACGACAAATTTCCCGACCTATGTCAATGATAATAAACCTGATTTTGATTCTGATTCCAATTTTTGGTGTTTTGTGTACACAAACATCTTCACCGTTTCTTTCCCACCTTCTCTGCAATGTAAAATTAACTTGCTTTCTCTCTTTCCCAGTTCCAATGAAGGGACTTCAACCTGAAACATTAACTCTGTTTCTCTTTCCACAGATAATAGCTGACCTGCAGAGTGTTTCCAGCAATTTCTGTTTTTACTTTAGAATTCAGACTCTGCAGTTTTTTTGATGTGCATTTTAAGCCATGCTTTCTGATCACAGCTGGTGTAGGTATTGGAGCTGATAAGATTGATCATGTTCCAAGGAAGGGAAAAAAATCAGCTAACGTTCCCATTCCTTTAACTCCAGTTCCAATTATGTGGTGCATTTAATGCTCATAAGAACATTAAGAATCAAATTCTGACGCCAAATCACATAAGAACATAAGAAGATAGGAGCAGGGGTAGACCACTCAG
This sequence comes from Rhina ancylostomus, assembly GCA_030265395.1. Lineage (NCBI taxonomy): Eukaryota > Metazoa > Chordata > Chondrichthyes > Rhinopristiformes > Rhinidae > Rhina > Rhina ancylostomus. The sequence goes on from JARFYF010000063.1 coordinate 99,428,302, forward strand.
CCCCTCAAGCCTGCCCTGTCATACAATATGATCAAGGCTGACCTGCCCCATCTCCTTTTCTGTGCCAGTCCCCAGAGCCCTCAATCTTTCAAAAATGTATCTTCTTCCTCTTTAAATATCTGGAATAATTTAGCCTCCACAACCCCACGAGATCGAAAATTCCTGAAATTCATCACCCTTTCTTAGAAGATGTTCCTACACATCACAGTTCTGAATGGCCACTTTCTACTCTTGTAACTACTTCCCCTCATTTAAGACTCTCCCAGTGTGGAAACATGTTGACATGTGCCCCCTCAGGACCTTACACGTTTCAATAATGTCATCCCTCATTCTTCTAAACTCCAAAGGAGATAGATCCAATTCCAGGAGCCACTTGTGATAGGATAACCCTCTCAGTAACTAGCCTGGTGAATTTCCAATTCCAGTCCATCCTTTCTTAAATAAGGAGGCAAAAACTGCACACAGTGGTCCAGGTGTGGCCTCACCAGAACCCTGTTTAATTGTAACAATGCATCTCTATTTCTAAACCCTAACTCTCTTGCAACAATATATCATTTGCCTTCCTAACCATTTACTGCAGCAGCCTAATAATTTTATGTGTTTTGTGCACAAGAACATCTTGATCCCTCTGTGTTTCGCTTATCAGCAATCTTTCTCCAATCAAATAATGGCCCGTCTTTAGATTCCTTTTACTGAAGTGCATGGCCTCAGTCTCTCATATTAAATTCCATTTGCCTAGTTTTCACCTGCTCACTCAACCCAATATACCCCATTGAAGAGTCCAAATATTCTCATCACAACAATGCTTCTGCTTTCATGCCATCGGCAAACTTGGATACATTCTGCCACCAGGTTGATACCACCATATTAGGCCACATCTCAAATAACGATGAGTCGGAGTACAGGAAGGAGATAGAGAGCTTAGTGGAATGGTGTCATGACAACAACCTTTCCCTCAATGTCAACAAAACAAAAGAGCTGGTCATTGACTTCAGGAAAGGGGGCGGTGTACATGCACCTGTCTACATCAATGGTGCTGGGGTCGAGAGGGTTGAGAGCTTCAAGTTCCAAGGAGTGAACATCACCAATAGCCTGTCCAACCACATGGATACCATGGCCAAACAAGCTCACCAGCACCTCTACTTATTCAGGAGGCGAAAGAAATTTGCCATGTCCCCTTTGACACTCACCAATTTTTATTGATGCACCATAGAGAGCATCCTATCTGGATGCATCATGGCTTAGTATGGCAAATGCTCTGCACAGGTCCGTAAGAAACTGCAGAGTGCTGTGGACACAGCCCAGCACATCATGGAAACCAGCCTCCCCTCCATGGACTCTGTAACTCTCGCTGCCTTGGTGAAGAAGCCAGCCTAATCAAAGACCCCAATGACCCAGGTCATTCTCTCTTCTCCCGTCTCCCATCAGGCAGAAGATACAGGAGCCTGAGGGCACATACCACCAGGCTCAAGGACAGCTTCTATCCTGCTGTTATAAGTCCATTGAACGGTTCCTTTGTATGATGAGATGGACTCTTGACCTCACGTTATGACCTTGCACCTTATTGTCTACCTGCACTGCATTTCCTCTGCAGCTGTTATACTTTATTCTGCATTCTGTTATTATTTTTACCTTGTGCTACCTCAATGCACTGTGTGATGAATTGATCTATACAATCAGTATGCCAGACAAGTTTCTCTCTGTACCTCAGTACAAGTGACAATAATAAACCAATACCAATACACCTCGATAAAGTCATCTCTTATCCTGCGTCACTCCAAAGAGAGAAGGCCTAGCTCGCTCAACCTTTCCTCATAAGATATGTTCCCTAATCCAGGCAGCATCCTGGTAAATATCCTGTGCTCCTCTGCACCCTCTCTAAAGCTTCCACATCCTTCCCATAGTGAGGCGACCAGAACTGAACAAAATACTCCAAGTGTGGTCTAACCAGAGTTTTACAGAGCTGCAACATCATCTCGCGGCTCTTGAACTCAGTCCCCCGACTAATGAAGACCACCATATTGGCTTCTTAACCACCCTATCAACTTGCGCAGCAACTTTGCGGGATCAATGGACTTGCACCCAAAGATCCCTCTGTTCCTCCACACTGCTAAGAATCCTGCTATTAACCTTGTACTCTGCCTTCAAGTTTGTTCTTCCAAAGTGGACCACTTCACACTTTTCCGGATTGAACACCATCTGTGACTTCTCCGCCCTACTCTGCGTCCTGTCTGTATCCCGTTGTAACCTCCGACAACCTTCTACACTATCCACAACACATAAAAATCACAAAGAGCAGGGGTCCCAGAACAGATCCCGTGGAACACTACTAGTCACCAACCTCCAGGCAGAATACTCTCCATCTACAACCACCCTCTGCCTTCTGTGGGCAAGCCAATTCTGAATCCACTCCACCAAGTTTCCATGTATCCCATGCCCCATGACTTTCTGGATGAGCCTACCATGGGGAACCTCGTCAAATGCTTTACTAACATCCATACACACTACATCCACCGCTCTATCTTTACCTATTTGTTTTGTCACCTCCTCAAAAAACTCAATTAGGCTCGTGAGGCACAACCTGTTCTCACAAAGCCATGTTGACTATCCCTAATAAGACAATGCTTCTCCAAACGCTCACAAATCCTCTCCCTAAGACTCCTCTCCAATAGCTTGACCATCACTGATGTAAGACTCACTCGTCTATAAGTCCCAGGATTATCCCTATTACCTTTCTTGAACAAGGGAACAACGTTAGCCATTCTCCAGTCCTTTGGTACCACTCCTGTGGCCAGGGAGGATGCAAATCTCATCGTCAACACCCCAGCAATCTCTTCCCTCGTCTTCCATAATAAGCTGGGGTATATCCCATCCGGTCCCAGGGATTTATCTGTCCTAATGTTTTTCAAAAGCTCCAACACTACCTCTTCCTTAAACTCAAAATGCTCCAGCACATTAGTCTGTTCTACACTGACCTAACATTGGTCAAAGTCCCACTCCCTCGTGAAAATTGAAGCAAAGTATTCATTAAGGACCTCCCCTACCTCCTCCGCCTCCAGGCACATGTTTCCCCCTTTATGGCTGAGTGGTCCTACCCTCACTCTAGGCATCCTCCTGTCCCTCATGTATGTGTAAAACACCTTGGGATTTCCTTAATTCTACTCACCAAGGCCTTCTCATGTCCCTTTCTAGCTCTATTGAGTCCCCTCTTAAGCTCCTTCCAGTCTACCTTAAAATTCTCAAGAGCCCTATTTGATTTTTGCTTCCTAAATCTTAAGTATGCTTCCTTCTTCCTCCTGACTAAATGTTTCACCTCTCTTGTCAACCATGGTTACTTTACCCTGCCATCCTTTCCCTGTCTCAGTGGGACAAACCTATCCAGAACCCTATGCAAGTGTTCCCTAAACAACCTGCACACTTCTTCTGTGCATTTCCCTGAGAACATCTGATCCCAATTTACATTCCCAAGTGCCTACCTAATACTGTTGTAATTAGCCCTCCCCCTGTTAAAAACTTCCCCAAATCGTCTGCTCCTATCCCTGTCCCTGGCTACGCGAAAGGTCAGTGAGTTGTGGTCACTATCTCTGAGAGGCTCACCCACTGAGAAGTCTGTAACCTGACTTGGAAATATATCACGGTTGTTTCACTGGTTAAATTCCTGCAACTCCCTCCTGAACAACACTACAAAAGTACTGTAACTTCATAGATGGTAGTTCACCACTACAGGCACAAGGGCTGTTCCCCCTTTCCTTTTTGGCAGTAGAGGTTGTAGATTTGGCAGGTTTTGTTGAGGAAACCTTGGCAAAGTGTGATAATCCATCTTGTACATGGTGCATACAGCTGGAATAATGTATTAGAGGTGGAATGATGAAAGATTTAGGGAGGTGGATGGACCGTTAGCCAAATTGGATCACTTCATCCTGGATGGTGTCAATCTTCTTGAGTGTTGTTGAATCAGAGGCATTTGGACAAGTATAGAACATTCCATCACATTCCTAAGACGTGCACTCTAGATGATGGAAAGTCTTTGGAAGGTGACCTTACTTGCTCTTGCAGCCATAGTAAGTTCCAATCAATTTCCAGTCAATGCTGACTCATAAAATTTAGATGGTGGTAGACTTTACAATGTTAATGGCATTAAATTTAAATGAGAGGTTGTTAGACTCTCTGTTGCTGGAGGTGGTGAATGCCTGGTGTGAATGTGAGTTGCCAGTTTTCACCCATAGCTGAATATTGTTTAGTTCTTGCTGCACCAAAGCATAAATAGTTTTATTATCCATGAGGAGATGCAGATAAAACCAAAAATTATGCAGGTATCAACAAACTTTCTCACTTCATACCTCCTGATGTTGGAAAGCTCATTGATGAAACCTACAGGTAGTTGGACCTTGGTGAATAACCCAAGAAATTCCTGCAGCTGTATTCTGGGGTAGAGATAACTGGCCTCTAACAACCACATCCACTTGGTTAAGTTGTACAGTCCGATAAATGTTTCCAAATGACTCAGCACCACAAAATACATAAAATAAAGTGCCTTTCTGCCAGGCATGACTCAATCCAGTAAAGACCTTTTTTCTGTTTCCCATAAACTTTCACTTAACTAAACCTTCTTAGTGCCAAACACTGCATTGATGTCAAGGGCAGCCACTTTCACCTCACCTCTGGAGGGCAGCTCTTTTGTCCATGTTTGGATTAAGGGTGTGATCAGAAAAATGACTGAAAAAATCTACAAACTCTCTGGAAAGCTTGTGTGGTGAGTTTTGCTATAGTTTTAAGCAGAGATATTCATGAAGCCTTGTGGATGCCTAGATCTTAACTGCTGGTTCAGTTCTGTCCATCTCATTTGGCACTACAGTAGAGACATGCAACACTGTGGAAGCTTTATTCTGTGTGAAGACAAGCCTACCTGGCTCTCTATCACTGTTTAGGAGAGATGAATCTCCCACAGGTAAATAAGAGTGGACAATATCCAGAAGGAATCTTCTGTATTGTTGCAATCCCTTCAGGACTTGGCCATTTGGATCAATAGCAGTGATGCCAAGCCTGCAGTGATCCAGTTGAGTCAGTGATCGTTAATATATTCTGAAGTTGCTGAGGTCCTTAAACTTGAAAATTCTAGTAGCTACAAATGAATTGATGTAAATCTCAATTTAGAAATTAAATGTATGCTGGACATTTTATAAAAGATAATTGAGCACCTCAAATTTAATGTTTAAAGAATGAACCTAATATATGAAAAGATGTAGCTGTTAAAAAGTTAGTTAAGATAAGCAAAATGCATTTCTGAACATGAACATTTATCTGACAATGTACAAAATTGTCCAACTATGTCTTGTTCACAAATAGCAGGATAAAACTAATCCAGCTAATTACCTATCAGTTTAATTTCAACCATTAGCAAAGTGATTGAAGCTCCAGATGACAATACTATTAAGCAGCACTCAGTGCTGTTGATTGTACGATGTTCGATTCAATTTGCATCACTTCAGCAAGTGAAACAGCTCATGCCTGCATGCAGCATGACCTTGATAGCAGGCATGAACTGATAACTGGCAGGTAACATTCACACCACAAAGTTGTCAAGCAATGACCATCCTATGATAGAGAATCCAATCATCCACCCCACCCCTGACATTAAACAGTTTTATCTTTGCTGAGTCCCCAACCAGCTATACCCTCAGGATCACCAGTGATCAGGAACTCAACCGGACCAGCTGCATAAATACCTTATCTGCAAGAACAGGTCAAAAGCTGAGTATCTTGCTGCAAGTTACTCACCTCCTGACAATCCACAGACTTCCCATCATCTACGAGCCAAAAATCAGGAGCATAATGGAATACCCTCCACTTGCCTGGCTGAATCCAATTCCAACGGCTCTCAAGAAGCTGATTCTAGACAAAGCAACCTGCTTGACCGGCAGCCCATCCACCACCCTAAAAATTCATTCCCCCTACCTTGTGAATAGTTAAAGGTCTTAACATTTACTGATTTTTCCTGATTACATTAGAGAACATAGAACAGTACAGCACAGTGCGGGCCCTTTGGCCCATGATGTTATGCCGAACTATATGAATACCTCCTCCATGATCAATCTAACCTTTCCCTCCTACACAGCCCACAACCCTCCATTTTCCTTACATCCATGTGCCCATCTGAGAGTCTTTTAAATGTCTCTATTGTATCAGCCTCTACCACCACACCCGGCAGTGCATTCCAGACACCTACTACTCTCTGTGTAAAGAACCTACCTTTGACATCTCCCCTGAACATTTGTCTTTTGACCTTAAATGGACATCGTCTGGTATTGGCTATTACCACCCTGGGGAAAAGGTGCTGGCTATCCACTCTTTCTATATCCCTCATAATCTTATACAACTCTATCAAGTCACCTCTCATCCTGCATTGCTCCAACGAGAAAAGCTCTAGCTCTCTCAACCGTTCCTCATAAGACATATTCTCTAATCCAGGCAGCATCCTGGTAAATCTCCTCTGTACCATCTATAAAGCTTCCACATTCTTCCTATAATGAGGTGACTGGAACTGAACAAAATACTCTCAGTGTGGTCTAACCAGAGTTTTATAGAGCTGCAATATTACCTCATAACTCTTGAACTCAATCCCCAACTAATGAAGGGCAGCACACCATATGCCTTCTTAACCACCCTATCAACTATCAATTCTGAGGGATCTATGGACTTGGACCCCAAGATCTCTCTGTTCCTCCCCACTGCTAAGAGTCCTGCCATTAACCTTGTACTCTACCTACAAGTTCGTTCTTCCAAAGTGCGTCACTTCACACTTTACTGGATTGAACTCCATCTGCCACTTCTCTGCCCAACTCTGTATCCTGTCTATATCCCATTGTAACCTACAACAACCTTCTACACTACCCACAACACCTCCAACCTTCGTGTCATTTTCAAACTTATTAACCCACCCCTCCACTTCTTCATCCAAGTCATTTATAAAATCACAAAGAGCTGCATCAGGAATCTTTCCTGGACACATCTAACAAATTCTGCCTTATCTATTCCCTTTGCACAAAGGAGTTGCCAATCAATATTAGAGAAGTTGAGATCAACAACAATCCTGTTATTTTTGCAACTTTCGAAAACCTGCCTACTTAACTACTCCTCAGAGTCCTGGTGGCTATCGGGGGCCTATAGAATACTCCCAATAGAGTGATTGCTCCCTTCTTGTTTCTGACTTCCATCCACACTGACTCAGCAGATGATCCTCCACATCCTCCTTTTCTGCAGCTATGATACTATTCCTGATTAGCAATGCCGCTCCCCCTACTCTTGTACCTCCTTCCCTATCCCCTTTGAAACATCTAAACCTTGGAACATCAAGCAGCCGATCCTGCCCTTCCGACAGCCAAATCTCTGTAATAGTCACAACATCATGATTCCATACACTGATCCATGCTCTAAGTTCATCACCCTTATTCTTAATACTTCTCACATTAAAATAAACACATTTCAACCAATCCAACTGACAGCATTTATGCGTTATCCACTGCCTATCCTTCCTCACAGTCTCTCTGCACATTACATCTACCTTTACACTAACTGCTCCATCATCTGACCTAACACTGTGGTTCCTATCCCACTGCCAACCTAGGTTAAACTCTCCCCACCAGCTCTAGTGAGCCTGCCCGCAAGATTCAGGTGTAACCTGTCCCTTTTGTACAGGTGATACCTTCCCCAGAAGAGATCCCAATGATCCACAAATATGAAACCCTGGCCCCTGCACCAACTCTTCAGCCACACATTCATCTGCCATATTCTTACCATCACTGGTGTGTGGCACAGGCAGCAATCCAGAGATTACTATCCTTGAGGTCCTGCTTCTTAGCTTCCTTCCTAATACCCTATATTCACTCTTCAGGACCTCATCCCTTTTCCTATCTATATTGTTGGTACCAATGTGTACCACAACTTCTGGCGGCTCACCCTTCCCCTTAAGGATGGCATATCTTGGTAGTCCTGCTGTGGGAGGTGTCATTGTCAGAACAGAAATCCATTTCTTTCTCTCACAACAGATATTGTCTGAGGTCTTTGGGTATTCCTTTTTATTTCCAATTTTCAGCAACTGCAATGTTCAGAGTCTCATTGTTCCAGCATTATTTTTTCTGTTTCTCTTTCTGTTGTCATTTACCTCCTCTAGACAGATCAGCTATGATTAAAAGTCTTTATAACTCTGATTCAGGTGTTGCAGCACCATATGCATCATTCAATCTCTCTTGGTCTCCATCTTATCAGAGGCATTTTCTTTCCTTTTTTTCTACACCTCCCTCTTCTCTGCAACTTAAACACACTTGCTTTTTAACATTTCCTGGTTCTGATGAAATATCCTTGACTTGAAGTATTAACTCTGTTTCTCTCTCCATAAATGCTGCTGAACCTGCTGACTAATACACAATTAGCAGCGGAAGGGTATGTTGTCTATTAGGCAAAGCAAGCCTCTCAGGCCAATACCCTAAGCATCCAGGTTCATATCAAACTCAACCAGTTCTGGTGGGTGGGCCACATACATCCACATGCCTGGACTGTCTTGTTCTTGTGCAGATATGGCAGATATTTTCATGAATGCTGAGGAAATAGACTCCTTCTCTCACTTTCTAATAATGGTGGACCCCTCCATGGAATGAGCAAAAATGACAATGGTTGAATCACTATTGTAAGATGAGGCAGAAATAAAAACACACTAAAGTAAAACTGTCATATCACTTTTGTTAAAAAGGGACTGTGGCTTGGGGATGGGTCCTCTCAGAAGTCTAGTTTATTGGTGGAAAGGAAAGATTATAATCAAGTATGAAAATCATTTGAATGAACAAAGATTCTTAGCTGTTGCATGAGGGCATCATTTATTGCATCTGGTGCTCCTGATGCAGCCTCCTGTACATTGGTGAGACTCGACACAGATTGGGTCACCGCTTTGTTGAGCACCTTCGCTCCATCTGCCAGAAAAGCAAGGGTCTCCTGATGGCCAGCCACCAATTCCACATCCCACTCCTATACTTACATGTCTATCCATGGTCTCCTTTACTGCCACATTGAGGCCAGACAAGGCTGGATGAACAACACCTCATATTCCGCCTTGGCAGTCTCCAACCTGACAGTCTCAACATTGATTTCTCGAACTTCTAGTAACACCTCCCCTCTTCTCCCCACTTTTTTCTCCCTCCTTCCCCCCAATTGTTTCCCTCATTCCTGTGATCCCCTCCCTCCTTCTCCTTCTTCCACCCTCACGACCTGCCCATCTATTCCCCACCTCCTTCCCATTATTCCATGGTCCACTGCCCTCTTACCGAATTCCTCCTTTTTCTGCCCCTTTGCCTCTTCTACCTATCACTTCTCAGCTTCTTACATCTCCCTCTCCCCCACACACTCTCACTTACTTACCTTCCCCCTCTCACACCTGGACTCACCTATCACCCTCCTGCATGTGCTTCTTCCCCTCCTCTGACCTTCTTATTCTGGCTTCTGCCTTCTTCCTTTCCAGTCCTGATGACGGGTCTCGACCCAAAACGTTGACTGTTTATTTCTATTCATAGATGCTGCCTGACTGCTGAGTTCCTCCGGCACTTTTTGAGTGTGTTGTGCCAGATTCCAGCATCTACAGAATCTCTTGTGTCTCAGCTGTTTCATATACATTGTTTGTTCTTTAATACCAAAGTCAATTAAAATATTATTTCATTTTATAAAAAGAAATATGAAGTGGGTAAAACTTGATTTAAGTGAGGGAAACATGTCTGTCCTCAACATCTGACTCCAATTGCATGACAAAGTCGAGACAGCTGTAGTTATGGAGGGTTGGCAATAATAGTCTTCAATATCTGTTGCATCCATTTTCACAGCCAACCTCATCAAATTATGGAAGGATTTGTGGAATGCATTCAAATTGTTTTTCCTCAATCAGTATGTCAAGGAAACCTTGCTACTATTTTCATCATCCAGAGCAGTTGGAATTTTTACTTTCGCACTTTTTATGCATGAAGCAGACAAGTTTCTCTCTCTCTATCAAACAAAATATACAAATTTGCCATCTACCCTCAATTAATTTAGTCTGTAAACCATGTTTGCTACCATTTACATGTAACTACTTGGAATCATAGGAGGGAGATTGAACTCCTGAACTCCTAAAATCTGAATTCACATATGGACATTTCTCCGTACATATTGTGAGTAGTTTATTGGAAATAAAAGTAGTTGTGCCAAGCCTTCTCTCCTAATTCAACCCCTCTCTCCTTCCCTAACCCATGATCATCCCGTCTCTCCTTCCCCCTCACGATTACCTTCTTATTCTCCTTCCTCCCCCAATCGAATGAATCCCAACTCTCCCCAAAACCCCCCACAGTC
>JARFYF010000063.1:99459778-99471642 GCA_030265395.1 Rhina ancylostomus
AGATCTGGTCTCCCTGCCAAAAGAAAGAGACTTGCAGAAGAGGAAGTGTCCTGAGTGTTCGTCATGTTGTTTACTGCGATGGTGCTTTTGTGAAATGAAGAGAAATTAAACAGACTGCTTTAAACTAGAGTTTAAAATTAGAGGTGATCTCATTGGAAAAGTATAAAATTCTTAAGGCGATTGACAGGTTGGACTCAGAGTTGATGTTTCTGCTGAATGGGGTATCTGGAACAAAAGAGTCACAGATTCAAGTACAGGGCAGGTCATTCAAGGCAGAGATGAGAAAAAATTTCTTTCTCTAGTGTGCTAAATCTTTGGAATACACTTTGAGGGGTTGAGGAAGCTCAATTGCTGAGTATATTCAAGTCAGAAATCAATAAGTTTCTAGAAATTAAGGAAATTGAAGGATATTGGGTTAGTACAGGAAAATGCTGCCGAGGTGAAAGATCACCATGATCTTGATGCTAAATCAGTTTCCACATTATCACTTCCAAAAATAAGGTTTGGCAAATAAATTGGTAATAAAACAGACGATGCCTGAAATCCTCAAGGAACTTGTGAAGTTATTTTCAAGTGGGTGAGCTTTCATCAGAACTGAGAAAAGTTTGAGATAAAACAAATATTAAAATAGAGAGCAAGAAAGATGGGTGTTTGAGTAAAAGAACAAGAGAAAGTGGAGGATATAAGATATTTAATAATAAGTGATGGAAATGTGTGGAAAACAGCATTAACAGCATTCATGAACAATGAAAAATGGGTATAGGAGAGATATAAATATTTGAAATTACCAATCGAAGAGAGAGGTAAAAATAGTTTAATGCTAGAAATTTGAAATTGCTGAAGGCTGTTCAGAAGAATGTTAAGTGCTTAAATGGAAGCTGAAGTGGTGTTCCTGGGGCTGTCATTGGGCTTTGTTTTATTAGTGCAGGAAATGGGTACAAATTATCTTTTCCATCATAACCAATACTATAAATCAACCAACAATATATAAAAACAAATGTATAATTACAGTTCAGGTGATTATTGAACCTTTAAGTTTGCAATGTAGATTACAATGCAGTTTTAACCCCTTAGAAAAATGAGGTTTTCCCCCCAATGTATTTATTGTGTTTCACTTAAATATCATAAAATTTTTGGATTTTTTAAAATTACTACCAGGAAGAAAGAACTCTTATCAAGGGAGGATTTACAGTTGCCATGGAGACCGTTGTATGAAACAGTAGAAAGAATTTTGTACTCCAAGACAGAGCACCTTGGATTAAATTGGTTTCCAAAGTAAGTACATTGCTTTTGCCTGTCTGAAATATTACTGAATTAGAATTCTGGGTCATTTTCATGCATTATTCCATAATATTTGTCATTTAGCTGTTAACTGGCAACATCAATTAGTTGCCTTTCCAAGCTTCTGGATTGGCTCTCATGTTGATCTGTTTCAGTGGTTCTCATTCAGGTGAATGTAGTCACTTGAAGAAATGCATGTTTTCTCCTGTTATTGCATGTTTTTGGAGTATCCGAACATAGCAAAAAAAAAGGCAGCATTTGAGGCATTAATCAAATGTCCAGACCCGAGCATGTATGTCATCTGTCAATGCTGGACAGTATACAATTTATTTTTTTACAATAGGCAAGATTTTCCTCGGTACTGAAAGTTAGAGATTGGGGTGGGGGGGAGCACAAGCCTGTATTCACAGCAGATACCATTCCATTTTCATTTATTTAAGCTTGTTCCCTTCAAAGGGATGCGTTTCATTTTGAATTGACTGCACAGTGCTCTGTATTTGATTGTCACTCTGTCACTTTATTATTCTTGCACATTGGGAGAGATGTTACCTCCTTTATTTAACGATGCACAAAATCTAATTTTATAAAACTTGCTTGAACCTACTAACAAAATAGACAAATGATCCATGGAGTAAGTGTAAATATGGTATGATAATGAGATGGGTAATGTGTACCAAATTGTTCAAAATAACCATTACTTTTAATGTGCTGCAAGCAGGATCTTTGCAATTGACCAGTGGAAATGGTAAAGGTCATGACATTTGACCTTTGTAGTCAGCTGCTTATGATCATTGTGACTTAATTAATGCAGTATGTAATATGTACTGAGATCATAATTATGCTATTGATATGGAAAGATATGAGGGGGAAGGTCATGAAGTTTGACATTCTTGTTGAAGTAACTGAATTTTAATTGTTACTTCATATTTAATATTGATCATTTTTCTTGATCAGTTTCATTTGGCAAGTAATCTTCAAGAAACTTTGATCCTACATTTAAAAAAAATCAGCTTCATTTTTCACTTGATAACTGCAATTTTGTCTCATCACTTGTATCTGTTGACATGCAGTGCGATGTATTCTCAATGGTGTTGTGAGAGCATTGTTTTTAAATTCATCTCAAATGTACTTTCAAAAATATATAAACTGGGGATGAGTTGTAACTTGTTATGAGCGCCACATAAATTTCAAAGGCTGCTTTGGGCTCTTGTTGAGCATTACTATTTTTTCTTACTGTTTATTCACCAGTATTGCTAATACCTTTTTGATTTCTGTGCCCTATTTGACGTATTTCTCTTTATTATTCAGTTCGTTCCGACAAGGCTTGTCTTCCTCTAAATCGTGTGTGCTTAGTGTTTTGCATAGGTGGTAAGAATGTTTATACATTTGCCCGATCAATAATGCATGTCATTTTTTAAAAATGTGGAGCTCATCACACAGATGTAATGTTTTTACTAAAAATGCATCTTTTTCCTGTTCATTTTTTAAATTAAAACTAGAATGATAATATTACACCACTATTGAGAATGTCGCACTGCAATGAAGTTTCTGTTTGGGGCTATTTGTGTAAATGTTGTAAATGCATCACTAATAATTCAGTGGAGTATTGCTGTTACGTTTGAACAAAGTGTTAAAACAATGCCTTATAAACAGCAGAAATAAAGTATAATATTTTCTCTTGCATATAATTCTAATCATATATGATTTTATTCATGAGTTCATTTTTTTCATTTTGATTGGATCATCTGCAAACAACTCATTCAAAATTACATCAGTATTAGTTATTCAAAGGAGATTTCCTTTACTGAGATGAATAAGTGAATTATAATACAATGGTTTTTGGTTGCATTGTTCAACGTGCTTTAGTTTGACATGTAGGGAGTTTGTGTTTGAGTACTGCCCACATTTGTGATTGCTAACCGTTTGAGATTAGAAAATCTACTTTATCAAGCCTAGCAATTTTTTGTTTCAATTATGATATTTGATTTCTGAATATTAGCTTAGATAAAACTGTGGGGGAATGGGATTGTTTTTTAAAAGAACATAAACACAAATATAATTTCCAAGTTGCTATCAATTAAAAAAATATAAAAAATGTTTAATCTTTCTTTACATTATAAGTAGACCTTAAGGGGAAAGTACATTTTTGAAGTTGACGTGTGGTATTAATCTTCCTGACTGGCTTTGTGTGGACATTGTGGATTCAGCTATGCATGTGCATAGGCAATGCCTGAGAGTCTTCATATGCACCATATTTCTTGATTACTTCCACTGTTTATAGTGTTTCTAATGACATTTAGTAAAATTAGCTCTCTTTTCTTTAGTTCCATAGAAAATGTGTTGAAGACGTTGGTGAAATGTTGTCGACCGTAAGTACTGACAGCATGTTGTAAGCTATCTTGAGGGTGTTCAAGTGTCTTGTGGTCTTAGAATTTCTTCTATCCTATGAAGCTTTTCCTCATAGTATAGCAAATAACAATGAGATCATGTTTATTTTATATACTACATAGCACTTAAAAGTTTAACAGTTTGAAATTCTTTCCATAAAGCTGACCAGGTGGCTTTTGCCTAATTTATAAGATGGTTATCCAAAAGTTGAAACACAGTTTTAGCAATAATTGGTAGAAATTTGAGGTTAATGTAAGATCCAGAAATCAATAAATTCCATTCTCCTGATAGGCAATTACATAGCTCGATTTAGTTAGTTCATTATCACTTTGCATTTAAAAAATACATTCTTCACTGATTTTGAGTTTCCATCATTGGCTATTGTTGTTATTTAGCAGTTGGGGATGGAGCTGTTTAGGAATTCAGCTCCATTTGATGATAAGACTGGGATTATCACCATCTGATAGCCTGGTGTGTGGGGCTCAGAGAATTTAATCAGACCTTGCTTTCTCAAAGTACATTGGAGTATGTTTGTTGACTGTTTGCCTTCTGGAAGGTGGTAATAACAAATTAGCTGTTTAAAATTTAGCTGCTTAAATCTTTACTTTTGAAGTTATTTTAACTGGTTTACCAGTGATGTTATATCAGTTCAACATCAGTGTGTAGGGAAGCTGCAGTAATTTGTTTTCAAATTTAGAGTTATTAAGAACTTGCAGAGTCATAATTCAAAAAGTCAGTCGTTGAGAAGGCAAGGCCTTAACTCAACTATTTTAGGCCACTGCCATATTATGTGGGCTATATATTTGTCTAAGGTTTGGTAAAGTTCACATGAGAAATATTAGTTTAAAAAATATGAGGATATACAATTGGATGTGACTTTGTGGCATAGGTTGTAATTAGTTAGGAAGTTGAGACACAGCACGAGGTTCTGATCCTGATAATAGGACGTGACCAGTTATTTGTTCGTGATCTGAATCTTTTTAAAAAAAGGCCATTAAGTTAGAAGGCACACTATGTAAGTCTCTTGGGATAAAGATAGATCAACTTAGTGGAGGAGTGAGCCTCTGGCAGATGGAGTTAATTGTGGCAATATCTGGGCCAGAGAGACAGAGATTGGAATATTATCTTAATGATCGACTAGTATCTGTAGAGGAGCAGAGAGATTTGGGTGCAGACATACATGCCATTAAAAGCTGGTGAAGTAGTATAAGAAGTAATCAGAAAGGCAAGAGGAATCTTGGCCTTTCAGGTGGATTGGAATTCCAAATGGTGGTTGCAGTGCTTGATTTGTACAGTGCCTTGGTCAGATACTGTTCAAAATACTGCATTCAGGGAGATGTAGTGAACCTCGGGAAATACATATCAGCCGTGGAGAAATCCATTGGAAAGTTACCACGGATTAAAGGCATAAATTCTGAGGAGAGATTGCTTTGAGGTAGTTTGTATTTTTTTACTTTTGAGGAGTGGACTAATTGGATTATTAATAAGATGAAACAAATTAATAGCTACGTTGCTGAAAATTTCTTTCGATGGGCAAATCTGAGTAAGGGATCATGATCTTATAGTTATCACGTTCACACATGCAATGTAACAAAGTACTTGGGGGGGTTGAAGGGGGGAGGTGGGAAAGGTTTATTTTGAAGTATTATACTGTAGGACACTGTATCTGGTAATCTGTCCAAGAACAGTGGAATTAGTATGTGGCTAGTGGATTTATTACTCTGGTTACTATCCAGTTTTCTTGAAGGGGAAGTTGAGTAGTACAGGCAACCTTCACTTTACAGTTGGGAAGGGGATTGCATTCCTCAAATGGTCTGCATTGCAATTTACTGTAACACAAAGCCATGCCATCTGCACATGCGTCAAGAAATGCAAGTTTAAAAGAGAGTTTATTTATTTACTTTATTTCACCTAAATTTCATAAGAGCAAATTTTTATTCCATATCACAGACTTTTTTAGTATTGATTTATGAATTCCATAAAAGCAAATATCCATTATCCAAACTGCCTTAATGTGAGGGGCACCTGTACTTGACTCCATTTGTGTCAGTGACTTGACAATTCAGTATCATTACTAGTGTCATTCCATTTGAAACATGAGCTTATTGCTTGAATTTGTGTCCTAATATTGATGGTTCATGGCTTCTGGCTTCAGATTTTCATGTGTATGCTTTAGGGAATATGGTTTGTGTATGACTTTATTTTTAAATCTGGTAATCATCACAACTAAAATGTGTTTAAATTCTTCTGATAGAATAGAAATCCTTGATGTTGTAAAGGTGACTTGAGTCTTCAATTTGGTAAACTGATCCTTGTCCGAAAGTAGTTTGAAGCTTGTGGTGAAAGATATTGTGGGAAAAGTTAAGCACTTTTTAAGTTAATCAAATGTACAGTATGTTTGTATGCAAGCTTTTAAAGGTTGCATGGCACTATTTGTTGGAATACACAGTACTATTTTGAGTGCACAAAAATGATTTCTTGTGCCAGGTATTTTCCAGATGAAGCTACAGCTGAGATGTTGGATGAATGGCGGCCACTGATGTGTCCTTTTGATGTCACCATGCAGAAGGCAATCAGCTATTTTGAAATGTTCCTTCCTACCTCCCTTCCACCTCATTTGCATCATAAAGGATTCAGGTCAGTTTCCAGCTGATTCTTTACCCTCCTTTACTCCAATTTCTTTGCCTTTAGCTTTGGTGTACATCATTGTGACATTCTGAAAAGCTTCTGTATTAATGCTACCAAAGTGACAGAAGGTGATTAGTCTATTGTAATTCTTTCTTGCTGGTTCTTGCTTCTTTTGGAAAAAGTCCAGGTTTTATTATCTGGCAATTCTTGACAAAACTGAGAATCTTGCAAAATAAAATAAAGCAGCCAATAGAGATTTAAGAGGAAAAAACATTTGATAAATCTATTAGGAGTCCTTTGAAGATGCACAATATTGGAAGTACAGTCATTATAGTACATGTTGACTTTGTGAAGACTGGTAGAATGGATGAAGATGCATAGCAAGGGCAGAAATTTGATTTTAAAAGATGTGTGGAGAAAGTATAGAACAAAAGGATAGTTTCCTCTGGTTTGGTACGAACTGTGATATGCGGAGGCTTTTTCTCTTAGATCTCCTTGTAATTGCAAAAATACTTGGATTATAGACCTTGTAGAAGTGCTGTACATATTTGCAGACAGTATTAAAATAGAGGATAAAGTAAATAATATGAAAGACCAAAGGAAATTGTAAGGATGTAATGATGGTAAAATGGGTGGAAAAAATGCTACTTGTTTGTTATGGAATGTGTTTGTAAATAAAAATCTTTTGGTGAGGATTGGATGACATGAAAGACTACAGCCAAATTATTTGGGACTTCAGGTTTACAGGATATTATAGGTAGCAGTTTAACTAAGGACTGTGAAGAACCTATTAGATTACAGGAGTATCTTGGCAAACAGTACAGAATGTAAATGTCAAGGAGTAAAGGTGAATCCATATAAATCTTTATTAAGATTGTAATTTGGATACAGGATTGCTTTGAAGCATTTACTGTAGAGAGATGCTAAAGCAGCAGATTCATTTTTATGCTTGGGATAAACAAGTGAAAATACGAAGAAGGACTTGGAAAAATTATGATCATTCTCATAGAGCAAGGAGCATTATGGTGTCATTTGCTGGAAGATGAAAACAAGATGATGCCGATCATTGTAGGATCTAGAGGACAGGACTTAAGTGAGGCATCAAGTATTAACTATTTACTTTGGAGGACATGAGGAAATGTTGGTATACGTGGTGTAAAGTAATAGAGTTTGTTGAAGAAGCAGAGCAGTTTAAGGGGAATAAAGCAGAATAGAAGAGAAAGAGAGGATAAAGTAGCTGCATGGATGTTGCAGAGCCAGCTGAGAGATTATATCACCTGGCATGGTGTGAAAAGATGTAGATAATTGATTTCTAATCTATTAGAAATGTTTTGTGAACACTTGCCAATTACTTTTGATGTGAATTGCTATTTTCACATTTATAAACATGAAAACGTTTTCCACTTGTAACCTCTCTTGGGGAGCCACTACAATGCCATAGTTGAGCAGTAGTTTTACCTCATTTCCACAGATGTGGGTTCGATTCTGACCTTTTAATATTCTCTGCATGGGTTTTTGGTTGCTTCAGTTTCTCCCAACTTCCTGAAGCAAGCTGGTTAGTTAATTGTAGGTAGGTGCTAAAAGACAAATAGAGGAGTTGATGGGCTCAGTGGGATTGCTCTTTTAAAAGCTGGGGAGGGATGAATGGCCTCCTCCTGTGTTTTAATAAGTAAGTCATCAGTGGTGGGAAGATGAAATTGCAGCATGACAATTTTCCATTACAAATTTGAAAATAAATATCTGGAATGAAAATATCATTTTCATGATAGTATTATTTTCAACTCAATTACTTCTGTGCAGCTCAGTCCAATTATTCCCAATTCTCTTGCCTTTCCTAATTTGGAGACTGCTTTATCTGTACTCCTATTCAGCACCACAGTTAAATTGGTTATTGATTATCACATTCTTAATACATTTTATAACATGTATGTGATTCTTCTGCTTATTAATAATTTTCTTTCATTAATGTATTTGCCATCATGTTTGTTTAATATCCTGCAGGCTCTGGTTTGATGAATTTATTGGCCTCTATGTCACAGTTCAGAATCTCCCACAGTGGGAAGGGGTAAGTTAGTCCTTTCAACTTACTCATTCTATGATAATTCCTTGGTAACATTACCTAGATTCAATGGTCAGTTTTCACAGGTAGACTGACAATACCTGCCTTAAACTCTCCACTACCCCTCAACCCTTTCGTTGTCTTTCTGCAACATCTTGCTTATAGAATGTTGGTTTGAGCCACATGTTCTTCCAAACAAATGTTTCAATCTACATCATAACGTCCATAAGTCTGTACAGGCTGTCCCTGATTTTTCGATGTCCATTTAAGTTGGAAAATTCACAAAAGTCACTTGATATGGTGACCGTACCTCCACAATATTATAATGAATGGCACCAAAAGCATCTAAGACTCATGATAAAGAACAATTACTAAAAGTAAAGAGAGACAGAGGAAACTAGTTCTGATGTTCATAGGAATGAACATATGTACATGTGTATGTTGGACTTCTGAATTTAATAATTTTATAGGAGCTTGTTCAGATGTAGGGGTGTCTTTAAGTTGGGTATTCATAAGACTGGAAGAGCCTGTAATTGGTTTTGTCCTTACTGCAGTCTGAGCCCTATTGACAATTTGTGTACTACTGAATCCCAAAGGAAGCTTGCATCTCTCTATCCTCCATTACAAGGAATGCATGCTTTCACCTCTGGGACTTCATTTTCTTCCTATTTGCTGCTGAAACCCTGTCCAGGCCTTTGACACCTTTCTCATTCAATTTTGGTGCTCTCTTGGATACATTCCAACTTCCCACTCACCATAATCTTTAGCTTATCTAAAAATTTTCTGCCTATATCATAACCTCTTCAAGGTGCGTACACTCTTTGCTGATGTACATTGGCCTCTGGTCCTTGAAAGCTTCAGAATTTAAAATTCTCAGTTTTATTCATATCACTCATAGCATCGTCATCACTATAATTGCAGCATTCTGTAGACCAGTAACTACAAAGAATTCTACATTCTTCTAGTTTTTGTCTTTCTAGTACCTTTTCTCTTGCCCATGTTAGAATTGCATCTGCCCCATATTCTGAATCCATGTGCTAAGCCTCATTCATCTTTTTCTTTTACAGCTCAATGAAAACCCAGTTCTTAACATAATTTTTGTTTACCCCTCCTAATGTTTTCTCCTTGGGCTTGGTGTCCATTATTTTGTATGTAAACAAGGGCTATTCTTCTATGTCGATGATGTAATGATATAAAAATAAAATGGTGCTTTTTGTTTTTGCTTAGGTATTGTGAAAAATTAACATCTTGACCAGAGATAGGTTAATAGCTTAATAAATCTGATTATAAGTACAATTGAGTTCTGGAGTACAATAGATTTTGTAAATTTCTAGCAATCCAGCAATTCTGAAATATCTGAATTAAATTTGCTTATCATAAATTAATGCATTAGAACCTAACCAAATTGTTTCTGCTGTTGACAGAATTTGGTAAACCTGTTTGCTCGTTTGGCAACAGAAAACATTGGATACATTGATTGGGATGAATACATTCCAAAGGTAACTTGCATTCTTATTTTCAAGTAGCCTAAGTGCTG
Source organism: Rhina ancylostomus (assembly GCA_030265395.1). Classification (NCBI taxonomy): domain Eukaryota; kingdom Metazoa; phylum Chordata; class Chondrichthyes; order Rhinopristiformes; family Rhinidae; genus Rhina; species Rhina ancylostomus. The sequence goes on from JARFYF010000063.1 coordinate 99,469,672, forward strand.
TTTGTGGTTTTCCAATTTTAAGTCATTGCCTTGGGTGATACAGGTAGACAGTACTTGACCTTGATTTAAAAACTGCATATGTACTTGCTGCAATAAAGTCTTAAGGATTTTTCTATGGCTTACTCCTGGGCATCATTTTATGCAGTTGAAACTGTGATGTTATAAGGGATGGTCCTAGTAACTGTACCTGCAAATTCAAGAGAAAACGTAGTGAAAGCTAAATCAAACTGCCAATTTTAACTTTTAAGGGCAAGCTATGCTTAAGATTTTAAAAACTTAGGAAAGGGATCTGGATAGGTTTTTGAAGCAAAATGATTTGCAGGGCTTGACGAAGGAGAAGGGAGATGGGATTAACTTGGTTGTTCTACCAAGAACTGATGATGACAATGAGGAAAAATAGCCTTTATCATCAGTCCACCAATCACCTATTTTCCTCGGTGTCACCACTCCGCTCCTTCCCTCTTTATACTGGCTATCTTCCCTCTCCATCCTGTTTTGATGCAGGGTCTTGACCCGAAACATTAACAGTTCCATTCGTGCCCCCCCCCACCCCCCAGATGCTGCTTGACTTGTAAAGTTCCTCCAGTAGATTGTTTGTCAAATTGTGCGTGTGGCAATCATTTGGGAAAAACTTGGATAAGTTAATGGAATTTGTGAGAGGTTTAAAGTACTTCTAAATAAGTAAGTTATTGGAAAGGTTTTACTTTGTAAAAACAGTTTAAAATCTGCTGTCAGAACATTTTGTAGTGGTTCTCTTCTATGAAAATCTGGTATGGGAAAGTATTCCTCAAGCTTCCTCTGACCTGGTGCAAAATCTTTGTAAAGACAATGTCTGTGCTGCCATGTTGATCTTCCTCAATTATCTTTGTACTGATGCCTATAGGGTCGCAATGTCAGCATTACTGGGACTTTCAGGTTAAATCATCCCTGCCACAAGTCCTATAGTTGCTGCCTGCCTCATGTAGTAATGGTGGTAAACACTGCTCATAGCCTTGTCATTACTGCTGCATAATTCAGGTCATTGAGGTGGTGGTTGCTTCAAAATGTCATAATATCAATGGTGATTTTTGTTTTTTTTGTTTTCAGTTATCCAAAATAGCTGGAAAAGGTGTTGCTACTTTTTTTTAGTTTACAACAGTTGTTTCTTTAGAATTTTTTTGTCTCCAAACTAAAATGAATTAAGATGAAAATTATGGTTCCATATGACATTAGTTACTGATTATCTCATATTTTACAGATTTTTACCAGATTTCTGAGAAGTTTAAATCTGCCAGTAGGAAGCAGCCAAGTGTCAACTTCCAAATATTTATCAAATGCATATGAAATAGGCCATGTGGTCGTTTGGATCACATCCATGCTGGTTAGTATTTAATTATTAGATCTTAATAGGCTATTCAGAGGAAATGTTTATGCATTTTATTGATCTCGTGGTTAATGTGAGTGAATAAATTTGTATCTGAATTAATTCTTATGATAATCTGTCATGTAAATTTGAATTCCTCAATGTAATTGACCAATCAAATGGAACATTAAAAAAAAATCAGTTAATGTAGAATACATTTATCAATGGAAGTACTTGTTAATTATATAGAGCTAGAGTTTCCAACATTGTATTTCATCTTTAGTGGTACATTATAGGTCCAGCAACAAACCAACCCAACAAGCCTAGGTGGTGGGTAGGTTTGTTGTGGCAGGGTTTGTTGCTGGGAGTGTAATGTCCCACTATAAGCAATGATCTCAAGAAGAGATTAGGTTTGATGAGCAACTGCAGACATTCCATGAAATGGTAGAAAATAAGTGAAAGAAGTTGAAGACTATTTGGAGTAATACACAAAAAGAGCTGCCCCCCTCCCCCCCAAACCTGGAAAATTTGACCACTAAATTCTAAAGGCACTGCTCCAGACCATTTGGGAAGCAATGTTGAAAAGCTATTTTTCTTTTCAAAAAGAACAAACCCCAACCAAATTTCAC
>JARFYF010000063.1:99498334-99509014 GCA_030265395.1 Rhina ancylostomus
ATAGTCAACAGTTGAATGTACTTTCGGTCCTTTCAGCCTCTTCCACAATCTTTCAGTCTAGAAGCATGATTCCATAGTTCTCTAACAATATTTTAAAATTTGCAACCATGTTTATTGAATTTAATTAGCCTTCAAATGGCTCATTTGGTAACTGTATTGTGGAGGTCGTGGCTGTCATGTGATTGTGGAGGTCTTGGCTGTCACACGACAACACTGCCTTCACCTAGTTGGACGACAGCACTGCCCCTACTTGGTCAGAAGACACATTACTGTCAATCAAGGTTCGGCTCTACCCCCACCCATCCGGGCACACTTGACCATTGGCCCCTTTAAGCACCTTTGTACCTGACACACTTGACCATTGGCCCTTTTTGAAATACCTGAGCTGGACCACCCCCCACCCTCCAGCACTATAAAGAGTGCAGCATGTTCTTGGTTCTCTCTCTTTGTCTCTGAGGGATACCCTGTTGGGAAGCTGTGTACTGTTTAAGAGAAATTAGTTAAGGATCCCTGGGAGCATAGAGCTGTGCCTGCACTGAGTCAAGAGGGGTGGCGGGTAACATATTGCTTTTCCTTGATCGTTTGTACCCAGTTTCTTTGTGTGTGTGTGTGTGTGTGTGTGTGTGTGTGTGTGTGTATTTTACCCTTGTTGCAATTTTCCCACACTTGCTATCACCAGTGTGTGTGTTGTTCCCATTACCCTTTCCCTGCATTTGTCTTTGTAAATAAAGTCCTTCCCAGCCAGACTGTGTTCAGATTCCTTTACTTTCGAGATCTTGGACTTGTCTCACAACAGTAACTTTATCTGGGTCTTTGATTCTTAAGTATCATCACTGAATTCTAGTTCACCAACACTTTTTGTATTTTCTCAGTGATCAATATATTTTGTATTTTGAATTGTGATCGTTTATGTAGATCAGGAACAGTAAGAGCCTTGAGCGTGGTTTCCTGATTTATCTCAATACATCTCTTGAATGTGTAATTATTTCCATAAACAAGCCATTGCCACTTTCTCTACCTCAACTAATTCCTTATGCTTTCTTAAAATTCATGCAATGTTATAAAATGTATTTACTTACATGTTTCTGAAGTACTGTTTTTCTCATTATGTAACATACAGCTCCATGGGAAGAAACAACATATCCGAGCACTGCTGATCGATCGAGTTATGCTGCAGCATGAGGTATATCCATTCCAAGATAACTAAACTTGATATTTATTGTACTAGATTGAATTACTCTTAACACTATGTGTGTAGTTAAATTTTTGACTGAATTTTAACGAAAGTCTTTGAATGTTATGAGGTGTTAAACTGATTTTTTTTAAACAAAATTTTTTATTGTTTTGTGTACAGCTACGAACTTTGACAATTGAAGGTTGTGAATACAAAACAATTCACCGTGATCTGATGAGAGATCTTTTGCTATTGTCAACTAGTACATACAGTCAGGTACTGGCTTTTTAAAAATTCTTGTGATTATAGCCATAAGCTATTTGCTACATCTAATCTTTGATTTTTTTTTTCCTGTATGAAAGCTGAATGTAATCTTCATCTCATGTTCATTACTATTAATCTTTATAAAGCGATTTAACCATTATTCCTTTTCTGATACTCGGTGGGAAAAGTTTCAGTGATCAGATCGTAACATCTATTTCATAAAGAAGTTTGCATTTGCTTTCAATGATTTTGTGATCATCTTGCCATCTCCCTTAACTATGTAAACATATTTCATTATTTACCCCATTATCCATAATGTATAAACGTGTGTCCTAATTCTTACTACAGCTTTTCTGTTAAATTCCTTTTTAAAAATTTAACATGAATATTTATAATGGAAATTTGCTAAAACACCTCGCTGGCCCTGAGGCATTCTGTATTTCTTTGACCAAGTTCTTGATCACATTATAGGGAGGACATCAAATTTTGGTGGATAGCACTGCTGTGCAGCAATTTGAAACATGTAACAATGTCAAAAGTGCTGTATAAGTGTAAATTGTTGTGTATAAGGAGAGGCTGGATAGGCTGGGATTTTTCACCCTGGGATTTAGGAGGCTGAGGGGTGATCTTATACAGGTATATAAAATCTAGAGCGGTGTAGATAAGGTGGATGGCCACAGTCTTTTTCCCAGGACAGGGGATTCTAAAACTAGAGGTTATAGATTTAAGGTGAAAAGAGAAAAAGATTTAAAAAGGACCTGAGGGGATACTTTCTCACACAGAGAGTGATGGGCTTATGGAACAAGCTGCCATAGGAAGCTGTAGAGGCGGGTACAACTGCAAAGTTCAAAAGACATTTAGACAGGTACATGGATAGAAAAGGTTTAGAGGGATTATGGGCCAAACATAGGCAAATGAGACTGGCTTGGCATGGAAAAGTTGGACTGAAGGGCCTGTTTGCATGCTGTATAACTCTATGATGCTATGACATTAAACTTGTAATAACTAATGTAATAACCCCTTCCTGTCAGTAATATCAGCTTAGTCGTTCAATTTTGCTTCTTCTGAACCTTGACCCGACTTTTAGGAAACTGCTGTCATCCAACTTCTTGTACTAATCTGGTTCTGAATTTGCCATAAGTTTTTAACCATTAATAATATAAATTGTAAGTAAAATTATTGTAAAATAAGGATCCAAAAGGGAATAGAATTGATGTCTGTGTCTAATTATTTCTCATCAAATCAATTTTCACAGTAAAGCTAATTGAGTATGCAATGCGATCCTAAGAGAGTTGAAAAGAATGCTGTTCCATTATTTATGTATATTGAAAAATTGTTGCCCAGTGACTTGTCTATATGTTGTTCTATGATTTTCTTAGTCTTTGTTGTGTTTTGCTATACTGTACTTCCCAATTTGGTGTCACTGGCAAGTTCCAATATTCTTAAATATGGAACAATTTACATATATAATGGTTAGTTATTAGACGTGACTCCAATATCCATTTTCTAGTATTCAAAGCTTAATTCTCTTATTGCATTTTTGGTATCTTTCAAAGATCTTTATCCTTGAAATTAAATAGGATTTAATTGTGTTTATTATTGATATAATCATAATGCTTACTACAGATTTTGGCTGAAACCCTCGAAGGAGGAGATGTTAGACTAGCAGAGAAAATTAGTTTTAAAAGTCTGGGAAAATTTTGGTCATGTCCAGTTTTGATGAAGAAAACAAATTATTTAGAAGGATAACACAAATGCTGGATCTCAAATGGAAAAATAAAATGCATTCTGTGCTTCCTGCAGCATTTTATGATGGAACCAAAGAAAAAGGCTTCTTTATGTCTCAACTTTGTAATGAGACAGTTAATATTAATCTCAAGGAATATTTTATGTTAAAAGGAATCAGATTATGATAGACTTGTGGTTTCAGACGGACATATTTAAGTCTGAAAGTAAGAATCAAACTTTAAAGCCAATTGCTTTGGGGTGATTTGTCTGTATGGCAAATATTTAGAAAAATAAATCTAAACAGTGTCAGTTCTGTTCAGAAGTAAAAATCCATGGGAAAAGAGATTTCATTCACAGCCAACCAAGGAAGTTAAGGATAGTGTTGTATTAAGGATGAGAACTGGGGTAGTTTTATGAACCAGCAAAGGAAGGCCAAAATGTTGATAATTTAGGGAGATCATGAAATATATCTTCGTGTATAATAAAGAAGGTAGCAAAAGTAAATTTCGGTTCTTTAGAGGACCCATATTAAAACAGGGATTAAGGAAGTAGCTGAGAAATTTTGTATCTGTTTTCACAGTGAAGGATGGATATACCTCTGATATAATAAGGAACCTAGTCTTGCTGTGTGAGACTTTAAAAGTAATTAATATCAATAAAGTGAAGTACCAGAGAAATCAAGGAGAGTACAAACCAAAAAACTACCCAAGCATAGAGAGCCTTTGCCTTCTAAAAGAAGTAGCTGCTGAAGCAGTGGATGCATCAATGGTCATTTTCCCAAGTTTCCTTGGTTGTGCAATGATTTGGAAAATAGCAGTAGTAAAACTGCCATTTAAGAATATTGGAGAAAATACGGAACCACAGTGCCTATGGCCTGACGTCAGTTACTGGGAAAGAGTTGAGCCTGTTATTCAGGCTGTGGTAATATTTCCAATGTTGATACTTTAGGTGGACAGAGAGAGAGAATGTAAGCAAGTTTATAAAATGATAATAAGCTCAGTGGGAATCCCAATGTGACAAGGATCCAGAGAACGTCTTTTTTTTAAAAACACAGACAGACAGGTGAAGTGAATGGACAGGAAGGTGGGAGATGGAGCATGTTGTTTGGAAAATGAGTGGTTATTCATTTTGGTGAGAATTGAGTATAGATTTTAAAAGATAAACATGTCAGTGTGCAGATGGGTTTCTGAAGAAAAATCATTTTCTGGGAGATGTGAATTGTTGACAAGGCAAATGTTTTTGCATAGCCCCAAATGCCCTTGATAGATCTTGAACTACGTCAGCCCTTCTGGTGAAGGTATTAACATAATACTTTTAACTATGGAAAAAACAGTATTTAGACCCAGATATGGAAGAATGACAATATATATCTAAGTCAAGATGGTGTGTGACTTTGAAACCAAACCCGTCGGTGACGTTATTCCCTTGTGACAGCTGCTATTGTTGTCCTTAGTGGTAGAGGATTTGAGTTTGTGAAGTGTTGCTGGAGTAACCCAGTTGAGTGACCTTAGTGCATTTTGTCGACTGCACATACTGCATGTATGGTGCACCATTTAGGGTAGGTAATGTGGGTTGGTATAAGTTTGCAAATGTTTGTCCACAAAGTGCAGAACATTAACATTTAGGCAGAGGAGGGATTTGGAAGTCAAGTGGTATGTTGGTTTATTACGTAGAGTTGGCATATAAGAGCTGAAATTATATTGAGATTTGGCAAGACCTAATTTGGAGTACTATGTTCTTTGTATGATATTTAATGTTTTGAAAGAAGCACTTTTTTAAATCAGAATTCTGTCTGTATTTGCAGGTGCGAAGCAAAGCCCAGCATGTTTTCTTCACAGCCTTGGGGACTTATAATTTTTGCTGTCGAGATCTTATTCCACTGTTGCTGGAATACTTGCGTCCTGACAAACAGAATACAAGCCAGCAACAATTGAAAGTAAGTATTAGGCATTTGGTAAAGCATAAAACAATCTTCAACCTTGTAATGATCCAGTTACATTGAATTGACAATAAAGGAAAAGGAAGGTTTCTTTAATAAGAATGACTCTTGAAATAGTCCTAGCTTTTTGTGATTGTTGTCTTTGGAATAGTTTTACTTATTCAAGGATGTGTTATTGGAGAGCATTATATTGGAAAATCTTCGGTGAAGGCTTAACTGAGATTGTTTTTTGTGTTTGAAATCTTCAGAACCTTAAATTGGAAATAAAATGAAAGATTCAAGTGTTAATTTTATATTTCTCTTTGGAGCAGACTTTCAGTAGGTTGGTTTAACTAATCAGGCACCCTTATGACAATCTATGTTAGCCTAGTCTTTACATATTTTTCCCCTTATTGTTCATATGCATTGGTTTGGATTTGCTTGATTCTGAGCTTTTCTGAATTTGTGATGATTATGTAATTTTTTACCGTTACATCTTGACCTGAGAATAAATCTGTAGTTGCTTTATGCACATAAGCAGAAGAAAGTGGGGGTGGGCAAATAATCTAGAATCTTGTTTTGTGCTCATGAATTTTATCTCCCATTTTGAACGTTCAATACCCGTTTGGATTGGTTTCAGTTATCTTTTGTTTGAGGAACTAATTCAAGATGAAGATTAGAGAATGCTGTTTGTGGGTATCATTGCTTTGAACAATTAAGGATATCCCCCCCCCCCCCCCACACACACACTTTCATTGACCAGGTTAGGGTTTGGTATTTTGGGCTGGAAATCACTCCAGATCTGCTTTCAACTCTGCTCTGTCAATTTTAACCCTCTTTTCAATATTGTAATGGAGGTAATCAAAATGGTATTTGTAAGAGTGTATTGTAGAGATGGATTCTGAGATTAGGCTGATTTTTTTTTTGGTTTTGAAGATGAACAGCCTATTTTAAATGCATATCATCTTTAAGATGATAACTGCCTTCATGGAGTATGATTGCTGCATCTCTTGTTAGTAGGACAAATGCCTTTGCCTTGGATTTCCATTGCTATAGTGATCCATCATATGGATAGTAGGAGGTTAGAGGTGGTGGGATGAAGGGGAGAATTGAATTCTATTGTTTTCTTTTGTTAGTAGTCCTCCTTTATATTTAATTACCATTCAGGTGAGGTAAAGATAACCAAGACTCAGAACAATACAATTCTTCTACAAGTTTACTGAAACTAACACCACAACCAATATAATATGACCATGGTGCAGCTTTTGATACTCTAATAATCTTGCACATATTTTAACTCTTAACTAATTGTAATGTCAATTCCCATGCAGTTAAGGCTAACTGATTCTCATAGTGTTATATAGCATGAAAGCAGGCCTTTCAGCCCAACTTGTCCATGCCGACTAAAGTGCCTTCCCGAGCTGGTCCCATTTTCTGGGGTTTGGCCCATATGCCTCTAAACCTGATTCTAAGCACAACTCATTCTAGTTTTGGCCTCAGTTTGTGTAGGTTGTTCTCAGCTGTTCATAATTTCTTTGTTAACTGCCCAAGTTTGCTCCTGAATTCAATTTAAAGTAAGCTATCTTTATTAGGCACATATACATCGAAAATTCTATTGTTTGACACGCATCCTTCCCTTTGCGATTGTCTCTTCTGTGGTCAATTTATTCCTGATAAGTCCATGCACCCTCAACCAATAGTTCAACTTCTCCTGTGCCATCAATTTACACTGAGGAGGAATTGTGGTGGGGATGAGCTCTGAGTTTATCAAAATGTGGAGAAGTTGTTCCTATTCTACAAACATTAAGCAGTCAGTCAGATTGCAAAATCTTTGTGGAGGAATTAGATTGTGTAAATTATGTTCTTGTTTTAATCTTGTTTGTGATAGGAAAGGACTTTTTCTTGCAACTATTTCAATTGTAACTTTTAAAAAATTTGTTTTAAAAATGTCCTGTGCTGTCTCACAGCAGGCTGAATGAATTTTTGATCAACATGGTCAATTGGGAACACCTTCCTGATGGTTGTGCCTACTCTAATCTATTAATGAATTGTGCAATGTTAGGTTGATCATCTGGTCTTCTACATGTTCTTACTGAAAGTTGAACATATAACCTTGTTGCATTCTGATATTGTGTCCTGGAATTTGAGAGATTCTTTCCCGCTTTGAGCATAGCTCTACGTGTGTGCTGTGATGTCTGTAATTACTTCCAGTTTCTGCCTAGATTGCTGATTTCCTTGGTTCGTCTTTCCAATTTAGCTCTTTAGTTTATATCTGATGACTTGGATTATCAGCACAAACTGGTTCTTTTTCATCTCTTCCTCATGGGAAGAGGAAATATGAAATTTTCATTTCAGAGTTCCTTTTTCCCCTTGATTGCCTCTCTTTTTTGTGGTAGAATCCCGTTGCTAAATTTTGAGAAAGTTGTCTATTCTGGACTTGGTTCAGTCCTCGGTTTGTGGAAGGAGCAATGGAACTAACAGACTGATTGGATGCATAGTCTGGACTATCAATCATGGGAAACCGTTCTTGTGGAGTGATTGCAACCCCTGTTGTATTTTAAGCCAGTCTATATGTCTGAGACTTTTAGTCTATTGTTGGGGGATTAAAGTGAACAGCTTTGTGTTGGGTCCATCACTTAGGAGGGTTTATGGCCAATCTATTGTAGTATGGTCTGCCTGATTGATTTTCTGACTGCATGTTAATGTGTTCAGTTTTTTAAGCTCATGTGCTTTAGGAGGAAATGCTTTAGGTCTTGTAAATTGTTTCCAAATATTTTGTTTATGAGTATTTTGTTGTTGACTCTGCTTCAGATTGTCTTTAAAACAATTTTACTTAATGTCAAATAATAATATAGGGGCTTGCTGTGTTAGGAATGACCTGATTTACAGAAATCCAACTTTGTACAAATTCTCTCATATATTTTCAAAGCACTTTTCAAGCTGTTAATAATAACATGTTTCACGGTTTTCATTAATGTCTAGATACAGGATATATTCCACTAGCTTAATTATGGAGACAGACATGACTGCAGATCTGGAATCCGGAGCAAAAGAGGAATTCAGCAGGTCAAACAACATCTGTAGAGGCAAAGGGATAGTTGACGTTTCTCAACCCAGAATATTGACTATCCCTTTGCTTTCACAGTTGCTGCTTGACCCACTGAGTTCCTTTTATAGTTTGATTTTAGTTTAATTATATGTAGTGTTGGGATAATTATTTAATGAAATGAAAGAATTATAGCAAGCGTACGTAGAGTGATATGAGTTATTATAGAAAATGGGTGTTTCTGACTTATGGAAAAATTGGCTTACAAACAATTCTCAGGAACGGAACACTTGTATAACCTGGGGACTGCCGGTACATTGAAATTATGAAATATTTGCTTTTTTTAATACAAGATATCTTTATTAATCACATGTACATTGAAACACACAGTCAAATGCATCTTCTACATAATGTGATCTGGGGGCAGCCTGCAAGTGTTGCCATGCTTCTTGTTCCAATTTACAAACAGTTACTTTATAATGATTTATTTTTTTCTTCAGTCATTCCTCCTATTTTCTCTTATTTTTCCAGTCTATCCTTTTTCATTAATGGTTGTCTTTTTGCTAATAGGGTGCTCTGTATTGTCTTCTTGGGAACCACAATGGAGTCTGCTTGGCAAATCTTCATGACTGGGACTGCATTGTTGCAACATGGCCAGCTATAGTCTCTTCAGGACTCAACAAAGCAATGTTTTTTGAGAAACCTTCCATTGTTCGCTTGTTTGATGACCTTTCTGAGAAAATCCATAGGCAGTATGAAACGCTTGGCCTAAATTTTGGAGTAAGTAATTTGCAGTGCTGTAGTTGAGCAAACAAAATGTTAAGGGCAGTTTTTATCTCCTTTTTGAATTTGCGAAATTATCAACATTTGAGTGTGAAGCTAAGTCTCTGCTCTTTTGTGTTACTTTGATTTCTTGGGGAGTGCAGATGGTGGATTGATTGGAACAGGTATACTGTAAGCAGTGAAGCCCTGCAAATGAAGCGATCGGAATTTCTCTCTTCCGTATAAACGGTCTATACTGACTGTTTTCCTAATTTGATTAAAAACACAAGGTAGCAGACCATTTGGAGCTCTTCCTAGAATGAATGAGACCTTGGCCCTACACAGTCTTCCAGAGATTTTGAGATGAATTTTAATCAATATATAGAGGTCCCAACTAGAGACAGTGCAATACTGGATCTCCTCTTGGGGAACGAGACAGGGTGCAACTGCCAGAAGTGTGTAAGGAAACACTTGGGATCTTGTGATCATAATTCCATTAGTTTCAGGATAATTATGGAGAAGGATTGGACTAGTCCTCGAGTTGAGATTCTAAATTGGGGTAAGGCCAGTTTTGATGGCATCAGAAGGGATCTGGCAGGCGTGGATTGAGATAAGCTGCTTTCCGGAAAAGAGATGCTTGGTAAGTGGGAGGCTTTCAAAAGTGAAATATTGAGAGTACAGAATCTGTATGTTCATGTTAGAATAAAAGGCAAGGCTAGCAGTTTAGGGAACCTTGCATATTGAGGCCCTGGTAAAGAAAAAGAAGGTGGCACATATCAGGTATAGGTAATTAGGGTCAAATGAGGTGCTTGAGGAGTATAAGAAATGCAAGAGAACACTTAAGAGAGAAATCGAGAGGTCAAAAAGAGGACATGAGGTTACTCTGGCAAACAGGGTGAAAGAGAATCCCAAGGGTTTCTATAGCTATAATAAGAGCAAAAGGGTAGCAAGGGACAAAATTGGTTCTCTTGAAGGTCAGTGTGGTCATCTATGCATGGAGCCAAAAGAGATGATGGAGATATTAAATGAATTTTTTGGATCCGTATTTACTCTGGAGATAAGACACAGAGACCGTAGAGCTGAGGCAAAAGAGTAGCAAGGTCATGGACCATATCTGGATTACGGAAGAGGAGGTGCTGGCTGTCTTGAGGCATATAAAGGTGGATAAATCCCCAGGGCTAGACAGGGTGTCCCCTTGGACCTTGTGGAAGGCTAATGCAGAAATTTCAGGGACCCTGGCAGTGATACTTAAAACGTCCTTAGCCAAGAGTGAGATGCTGGAGGACAGCTAATGTTGTTCCGTTGTTCAAGAAAGACTCTAAGAATAAACCGAGAAATTATAAGCTGGTGAGCCTGATGTCTGTTGTGGGTAAATCATTGGAAGGTATTCCTAAGGGATAGGATATATAAGTATTTGGATAGACAGGGCCTGATTAGGGGTGGCCAACATGGCTTTGTGCATGGTTGGTTATGTCTAACCAATCTTGTAGAGGTTTTCGAGGAGGTTACCAAGAAGGTTGATGAGGGAAAGGCAGTGGATGTTGTCTACGTAGACTTTAGCAAGACCTTTGACAAAGTCTGGTCCAGAAGGTTAAGTCGCTTGGCATTCAGAATGAAGTAGTCAATTGGATTCAACATTGGCTCAGCTGGAGAAGCCAGAGAGTGGTAGTAGATGGTTGTCTCTCTGACTGGAGGCCTGTGTCTAGTGGTGTGCCACAGGGACTGGTGCTGGGTCAATTGTTGTTTATCATCTATATTAATGATTTAGATGATAATGTGGTAAACTGG
>JARFYF010000063.1:99612114-99622364 GCA_030265395.1 Rhina ancylostomus
GGTTCAAGAGATTGTTGGATAGGCATATGGAGGAATGTGGGATAGAGGGATATGCAGGAGGAAAGGGTTAGATAGTGCAAGGTGTGGTTTGATGGGTGGCATAACATGGTGGGCTGAAGGGCCTGTATTGTGCTGTATTGTTCTATGCTTCCTATTTTCTATGGTAAATATGACATGATATGAAAGGTAGGAAAAATAGTAAAGGGGAGGGGTAGCCTTGTTGATAATGAAATCACTTCGGAGATGAAATAGCGAACAACAAAACACAAGCAGGAAGTGGAGAACTTCATGGATAAAATTAAAAATCAGTGAGGTGTTTAGACTATAACACAGATTTTGTGTTTGTACTTACAGCTGTGAAGTAGTTGCATGCATAAATGCAGTGATTATCCAAACATAGCAAAGGCAGGCAGTATGGCTTAAATTCTAGATAAAAAAAACTCTTATTTCCTTGACATTGGAGAGATGACTTAAACCACTGCTGTAGGGAGGGCTAAAAACCATTTCGATTGTGGTTCAGTGCAGAGTGCACAAAGGAAGTCAGGGGTCAGGATTAAGGGCCACATGAGGGAAGGGGAAAAACACCAAGAGGAAATGGAGTGAGGGGTTGGGGAAAGATAAGGGATGAATGGGGAGGGGCAGATGTCAGTAGGAGGTGGTGGTGAGGGTGCCTGTGATCAAGATTAGGGGTTAGTTAATCAAAGGGCTGCTATCACTGGTTGGAGGTGGAGGAGAGGAGATTAGTCATGTGATTAGGGAGTGGGTGGATTAGGTTGGGTGAGGCTAATGAGTTTTGGTTGGGGATTATTAGTATTGGAGACCAGAGTAGAGGTAGTTAGTAAATAATTTAGGGAGTGCCCACTTGAGTTGACTTTCTAGTTCCAGCCTGGGATGGGCAAGGAGTGAAGGCCTGCTTCCACAGGATTGGTCTGTCGATAGAGCAGGTCATTCTAACACAAGCAAAATTACCGTAAGAATGTGTGTTCAGTCTTCTGCATGCATTATGCAGCAGATGTGTGGAGGAAGCCTGAATATAAATGGTGAACTTTGCAATTCATGCTTTGCTCCTGATTTTTGTTCATATTTTGTATATCATAGACGTGAGATTGCCTGAAACCATCTTCCTGTGACTTGGTCAGCCTAGTTTCCAGGTATGCAGTTTTCATTTAGGCAGTGCAAGTACATCAGTGAGAGAAAGTTGATGAATTTCTTAAGTGTGTTCAGGATAATTTTCTACAATAGTATGGCCTAGAACCACCAAGAAAGTTGGTCACAGAGTTGTTGATCAACTAGATTTCATTGGCAACTGAATGGTGTGGGGACATTAATGTGATTGTGATCAAGTTCAAAGTAGCGTTTGAAAGGGAATAATGAGAAACAATTACTAAGGTTCTAGATTTGGGCAGAGACATGATAAACTGTCAAATTTATCAATGAATAAAACAGATTAAAGGGGAAGTATTTTAAAAAAAATTGACCAGTTTACATGCCTAATGCATTAGCTCAAAATCAAAGCTTGTGTAAAATAACAAGGAAAAACAGAAAAGAACAACAAAAGGTGACAAAGTAGATAGCAATAGCTATAAAAAAGGGGTTCTGTTTAAAAAGTATCAACCCGAAACATTCTCTATTTTTGTTTTGCCTACTTAGTTTTTCCAGCCATTTCTCTTTTTTTATATAATGGATGAAAATGAACTTCAAAAGGATATCGAAAACAATGTTAAATATTTCTCCAATTATATTGGGACAAAAGTTGTAGTAGACTCCTTAGAAATAGAGGTGATACTAAAAGTGAAAATAAAGAATGGCAGAATATTTTTATCAATATTAATGGTGAAAGAAGAGGATTTCATATTGGATATCCCAAGCAAACATTGAATCAAATACAAGATCTTAACAAAATTGAAGAAAATAATTGCATATGGCCAGAATTTTAAAAGAAGTGGGTGTGAACACAGCACATCTTCTGAAATATTGACAAGTGATACTTAAATGGATTTTCAGAAAAAAGTTTAAATTCTGTCATATGAGACTTGGCTAATTTATCTTGTGCTTGTTATCAGTATGAGGCAGAGAGCAGGGATGTTATGAAGGTAATCCGAATGGAAGTTCTGGGGAAGTTTCTTCGACTCAAAAGGTTAACTATATTTCTCTTTTCACAGAGGCTGCCTGACCTGCTGAGGGTTTCCAGCATTTTCTGTTTTTATTTTTGATCTTCATTATCTGCAGTTTTTTAATGAAGTGATGAGTGGAGTCTGAGTATCTGTATTGGAATCACAACATTCCATCCTATTTCCAAATTAATTGGATGTTGGGTGGGAAGTTTGTTGGTGACATGAAGAGAGATGGGATTGTGGGCTGTGTTAGGTGGCAGCATTAGACTATAAAGAGATCATTAATAGGTTCAGCAAAACCCATAAATAAGATAAAACTGTAACAAATGGATTTTCATGTAATTAATCCTTGGAGGTCCATGTGGATAGACAGACATAGAAAATAACTACAAATCTGACCTTTATACTTTGTGGAGAAGAATAGCAGGGGATGCTGCAGTTATGCAAGGCCATGGTTGGTTCATGATTTCAAGGGAAACTAATTGGGTAGGTTGTGAGAAATTGTTTTTCCTGAGAAGGTGCTGAGGGTTGAGTGGTACAGTCTTAAAACTTATGTTGAACCGGACCTCTCTTGAAGTGAGGTAACACTTTTACATTGCAAAGGGTGGTAGAAATTTGGAACTTCTTCCATAAATGGCAGGTGACGGTAGTTGAATTGTTAACTTTAATCCTTTGACTGTTAGACATTTATTATTCAGAAGTATTGAGAGATATAGGCTAAAGTGAGTTATTTAAAATTTGATTACAACTCAGCCATGATTTTTTCACTGAATTGTGGAATTGAAGTAGAGACCAGGGGCTTGCACTAGTAGGGTTAATATTAGATCTAAACATAAGCATTGTGGTTATGACTAGGCTTGATGGGATACTTGACCAAGTGGTAGCTCTGGGGATGATGGCTATTACAGCCTGCAGTAATAGACTGGTTATTACTCTTTTGAGGGAGAAGATAAAGGGAACAAAAGCAGACAAGATAGTTGAATTATGATGGAAATTAACAGGGCTAAGGCTGGGATTGTGGGACTGCACAAAGTAGTTGGTTTTAGAGACTCACAAAATATAGATATGAAAAGAGAAAGATAGGAGCTATAAATATGTGCTCCATCTCTATCGCCAAGTTCCTTGGGAAGACTGAGATCTTTTCCTGTACGTTTGCTTGAATGAAATATTTGCTTGATCGTCATGGAACTATGAGTGGCCTTTGTCCCACAATAAAAAAAAACAGATGTATGGACTTAGAGAAGAGACTGCAGACATTGGAATCTGGAGCAAAGGACAAACTTCTGGGGGAACTCAGCAGATCAAGCAACATCTGTGGAGGCAAAGGGATAGTTGAGCATTTCGGGTTGAGAGCCTGCATCATGACTAGTGGATTTGTGAGGGACAGGTTATGGGCTTAATTGGCTGATCTGGAGTAGAAGAGGGAGTTGATGAGAGACAGACTTTTCAGCTTGCCTGCACCTATGGGACAGTGCTTTCATGGCTAATGATGGAAATATAGATGGAGACTCATTTTTCATCTCTTGGGAATTGTGTGAGAATTTCCTGCAGATCCCCTGTTTGGGGTGAAGGGCAGCAACAATCACTTGAGCCTGAAGCAAGTTCAGCTGTATATACATCACATTGTAATAAGGCAGGACAAGCCCAACTTGCCTTGCACTTCATTTATTTACTGATTCCAGTTAGACACTTATTTGGGAGGATACCCAGAAGAAACTTGCAATATTCCCTTTATCGTGGTCTTACTAGGATCAGAGTATTTAAATGTACGCAGGGTGCCACCTGGAGGTCATCATAGTTTAGTGCATAAATTTAAAGAATGAAGCTGAAAGTCAGTATTAGTGTTGTGAGCTTCCTCGGACTTCTGCTTGAATATATTTTGTGCCTTTAATAGGGGCATGAAAAGAAAGAACTTCAGTTAAACCAAAGCTTTCACATCAAGTGTCCCTGTGTGTTTGACATCTGTACATTCAGGTCCGAAGTTATGCTAATTGACCAAATATTTAAAAACAATGTGCAGTTAAACATTTTCCTGACTGTGTGGAAAGATCATTTTCTCAGTAGTTTGCATAATCCATATGGTTAGTTGATTGTAGTAATACAATCTGAATTGGTTGATACAGGAAAGGTTGAACCAAATTTGAGTGCCTTTAACTTTTTGGAAAGGATTGTATGATAATGCTGCAATGGTTTCTTGACAAAGATTTGAGAAGAAGGGATTAGGAATTTGAATGATAACCTCAATGTACAGTATGTTCTCAGGATATTGATTCCAGTTTTCTTGTTCACATTTCTCATCACTCATCATTTTAGGTTTGTCTACTGTTGTATGTGTCCATTGTTTCTTTACAAAATAGGGTAATCTGTCTCCCTGAATTTCAGCAGCTAAGTATACCCTTTCTCTACTAAGAATAACTGAAAAAAATAACAATTCCTGTCTGGTTATAAGTATTATAATTGCCCATTGATTTAACTTGGAGGCCATGAGTTTTCAATCCCACTTTCATAACTTTTTCTTTGGCAGACCCTTGGGATAGAAGATAACTTGGTTCTAGTCCAGTTCCATGAATTCTAAGGTGCCCAGTGAGGTCAATGTGGGAGTACAGATTCTGCTGTAGGTGGGGCAGGAGGTGCTTGATGGAGTGGGTGTATGGATAATATAGGAGCTGGCCAGCTTTTTGCACCATATTCTTTTGGTTTCCACATGCTTCCAATGAAAAGACTTGATTTTCAGTGCTTCCCCAGTTGTTCCTCCATCTTGATTGCTAGGGATTCCTGTAAGATGGTGAGGATTTTACTTTTTGCCTGGAAGACTTTGAGAACATCACTGAAGCATTTCTTATGTCCCCCTGGCAATTCTTACCATGATGGAGCTTGGAGTAGTGTGCATGTTTCAGGGCTGTGGTGTTAGATTCGCAAAATATGTGGCTTGCTCATTGGAACTGGCTGACTGTGCTTAGAGCCTCTGCTGCAGATGTTGGCCTGGGAGAGGACATTAATATTGATGTGCTTATTCTGACAGTAGATTTTGAGCATCTTGGTGGCATGTGTCCTTATGACATAATCTGTTATTGATTATTAAAATGACAGATGCTTGTGCCTGGTATGTGGATAGCACTGATCTTGTACTCATCTCTCTGATGAAGCAGGATATTGGTTATGAGATTTCATATTACATTGGACAGACTGTAGCAATAACTTCAGAATAACTGTGTCTAAAGTATATTTATTATGTTTTGCAGGGACACTTAGAAGTATTGAAGTTCTTACTTGAAAAGGGGGCTGATAAAGAATCCAAGGATGATTATGGAATTACACCGTTGTTTCTTGCTGCGCAGTATGGAAAGCTGGAAAGCTTAAGAATCCTTGTACAACATGGTAATTGTTCAAAATGTTTTGATATTGCATTAGAAATAAGTGAGAAATTCTGCTTATTTGAAATGAACTATTTTATAAGTATTTCTACTTAACAGGGTTATCCTGTTAAGATTATTGCACCCTAATCTTTGAAATAACTGCAATGCTAATTTAAAAATGGCTCTGCTGTTTGAACTTGGAATAGTATAATAAGTTAGCATAGTGCTTCATTTCTCTGAACAGTGTTTGCTTGTAGTAAGGATTGCCGTTGTGAAAGCATTCTCTGTCAGTTTTGTAACCTCACATGAATGCAGTGACATTTCTAAACATACTTCAGAAGTGCCATAACTATTTGTTTTCCCATGTGGGGCAGATATTAGGCTTCAGAAATAATTCATTGTTTAAAGTGCCTTGAGATATTTCTCTTTATAAAGTGCTATACAAACATACTTTATTATGTGAAGTGTTTGGATTAGCTGCAGTTATCAGCACCTGTCATCACACGTGATGTGAACATCATATTTTCTCACTTGGACTATGATATAATCTAAAGGTGCTATCAATCCTTTGCATGGTAAATCTACTCAATTTGTAACTTGACATAATATGCTTTCTTGGTCAAAGGGTGTATGCAGGTAATGGGAAAATGTATTCTTATGTTCTTTTGAGGTTTAAGTGAAGGTTTGCAGTTGATCACAACTTGACGTTTTCTCTATATCTGTGAGATTATTTAATACCAATTTCATTGTTCAATTTTTAATGTTTAATTCTGCTTGTATAATAGTAACCCCAATCAGTAGCTTTTAAATCCTCCCCTGTTTGTTTAAGTTTGGTTGTGCTCTTCATTTGCTTTCACAGCACATTTTGGGGAAATTTTAAAATTCAGCTGAAATCATGTTTCAGTTGAACAATTATCATATTAGTAGACCAATCGCCTCTCTTGAGTTGGGGTAAGGGGTTGTACACAGGCAGTCTAATGCACTCCAAAACACAGAACTGGGCTTCTCAATATGGTGACAATTTGGCAATGATCAGTGAACCTGACTGCCATTCTCCTGCCCACCACCACCCCCCCTCCAAATCCCACCACCTACAACCAAGCCTACAAGTTAAAATTTCCTTGATATTCCTTCTCTGTTACTCGGGTTTTCTTCAATGTGTTTTTCCTTTTGTGGTGACTTCTTCTATTATCAAGATCTTTCATCCAGGTTCTCTCATTATTTCATATTCTGACCTATCTGTTAATGCAAGAATTTAGTGCCATGCTGAGCAAGACCAAAGGCAAAGTATTGGAGAACACCTTGGCTTCCATATCAGGAGAATTTGGGAAAGATTTTTGTTGAGAGTTTACATTATGCACCAGAGAATTTCTTAATCCCATTGTCATAAATTGTGCTTTAGGTAAGATCCCCAGAGAGGATTAATATTTTGAGCACTATAACAGCAAAAAAAACAGGGGCAGCTGTGGGCCAGTTGGTACATCAGATCTGCTCCGTCATTCAATAAAATCGCAATTCATCTAGTCTTGGCCTCAACACCACTTTCCTGCTCTTTCCTTATACCCCTGACCCCCCTGTTGATTAAGTGGCTGTCAATTACTGTTTTGTACGTATTAAAGTATTTCATCTCCTCTGCTCTTGGAGTGGAGAATTCCAGAGAATAAAATTTCCTCCTCCATTTTAAACAGGTGACCCTTTATGCCCCTTAGTTCTAGGTACTCCCACTAGAGGAAACATTTTCTCAGCATCCATTTTGTCAATCCCCCTCAAAATTTTATGTATTTTAATGAGATTATTTCTCATTCTTCTAAACTCGAATGAGTAAAGGTCCAACCTGCTCAACCTCTTCAAATGTCAATCCCTTCAGCTGAGAAATCGACCAAGTGAACCTCTCCGTACTTTCTCCAACATGTGCAGTACTCCAATTGCAGTCTTGTCACTGCTCTGCAAGTTGCATCAAAACTTCCTTACTTGCCTTGCAATGAAGGCCAGCATTGGCCTTGTAATTATTGGCAGTACTTGCATACTAACCTTTTTTTCATGTACAGTTCTCTTTATACTGCAACTTTTTGAGATTTCATTCTATTTAAATCATTTTCTTTCTCATTCTTCCAACCAAAGTGAATGACCTCATATTTTTTCCATATTGCATTCTGTGCTATGTCTTTGTCCATTCACTTAACCAGCCTCCATCCACTGAAGCCTCTCTGCAACCTAGCTTTGGTACATCACACTTGATGCCCTGATCATTGATTGGACTGTGAACAGATGGGGCCTGGCACCAGTCCTGTGGCATCTCACCTGTCACAGTTTACTACTCTGTTTTCAGTCCATTAACCAATTCTCCATCCGTGTCTGTATATTATCCCCAATAATAGACTTCCTAATTTAGTTTAATAATCTTTTGTGTGGCACCTTATCCAAGGCCTTCTGAAAGTCTAAATGTGCAATATTAACTAGTTTCTTCCAACCATTCTGCTATATATAACCTCAAAAATTCTAACAGATTGGTCAAACATTATTTCCCTTTCGTAAACCAATGTTGACACCACTCAATCACAATATTATTTTCTAAATGCTCTGTTGCCAATACCTTAATGATAGACTTCAGAATTTTCATTGCTATTAATGTTTTTTTTAACCTCCTTCCTTTTTTGTGTTACGTTTTATACCTTCCAAGCTGGGAACTGTTCTAGTTCAATAAAATTTTGGAAGATGACAACCAGTTCATCCACTAGTTCTCATGGCCTTCTATTACCCTATACAGGTGTTTGTGTCCTGAGGATTTATTTCCTTTTGGTCCCATTAATTTCTCCAGTATTAATTTTTAAAATTCATTTCTTTGACCTCATTCACTCTAGATCTTTTGCACTTCATTATTTCTGGGAGGTTTTTCTGTCTTCTTTGATGAAGAGCTATACAAAATATTTGTTTGACTTCTCTGCTTTTATTGTGCAATATAATTTAACCTGTCATGGTCTGTAAGGGATCCACTTTAATGCTAACTAATCCTTTCCTTTTCGTGTATGTATTGAAGCTTTTTATTGTTTGCTTTTATATTTCTCCCTAGCCAACTCTCATAATATATTCTATCTTCTTGGTCATGCCTTGGTCCTCCTTTGCAGAATGCTGATATTTTCCCAATCCTCAAGTTTGATTCCTTTTTCTGGGGAACATTATACACCTTTTTCCATTGATATACTGTAATAATATTTTTAACTTCTCTTGAGTGCCATGGCTACATCACTTTTCCCCTTTTGCCTTTTTTGCCCCTTAAAGAGATGCACATTTAATGTAGGAAAATTGATTTTTAAATGTGTGAAGTTGGTAATAAAAGCCACAATATGCAAGTGCATATGAATGTATTAAAGACCATGATTAGACTGCAGTTGAAGTCCATAGGAAAAATAATAATGAAGCCGTAGAAAGGTGCAGTAAAAGCTTACTCAAGTGATACTGGAATGAAATCATCTTATATGAAGAAAGGCTTGAAAAAGTGAGACTTTTTTAAAAACCTGATTTACTGTATCATACAAGATGAAGGGAAATCCTTTGGAGACTTTCAACATTATGAAAATTCTTGTAAGTTTAGTGAATACTTGTTTCTGATAGTTGACAAATTATAAATAGGATTTCCACAATGAAACCAGAGGTGGTGGTTAGAAAAAATACCTTGTAATATAGATTAATTACTTAATGCCAATCATTTCTTAATGTGTCTTTTATGGGTTAGTTCTAATTTTATTGTTTTTAATTATTGTACTGATTCACTATCTTGCTGTATTATTTCACCAGTGCATATTATTATCTGATTTGACTATATTGGCTTGTACGATAGCATTTTCTTCATCTTTTTGGAAAGGCAGGAAAATGTAACTATTGGAAGCACTTTGTATTAAAGAACATGCTGTGACTAGTAGTTAGCCATTAAGCCAGCTTACTTGTGTATGTTGGAATAACTTTTTGGTTTATGACTATTTAGTCTGATTCTGAACTGTCTTTTTCTCATTGTGGTATATGACAAAAGTGCTTTGAAGAGCTTAACTGTTCAAAATTTAACAAAAATTTGGCAACAGGATTTTCAAAGAGAAAGGGAGGTTAAAGGTGGAGGTAGTAATTAACAAGTGAACTTGGGTTGAGTTTGGGTTTCTGAGGAGTCTCTGGCTGTAGTTCTGTCAGGGAAGGACATGGTGATTGAAAATATCAACTAACATGTAGATTAGGAAATGTCTAGTGATCATTGGGAATGGGGTTGAAGAAATAGGAGGGAATGAGTTTGGAAGGAATAGGTGGATGTTGATACAATTAGTTGTGGGGCATGGGAGGGTTTAGTTTCAGTATTGAATAGAACATAGAACTGGGTGGCAGAGTTGGGTAGCTGGTAGAGCTAACTGCCTGACAGCTTCAGCAACCTGGGTTCAGTCTTGACTCCAGTGCTGCTTTTGTGGAGCTTGCACATGCTCCTTGTGACTTTGAGTTTTCCCCTGTGTGCTGCAGTTTCCTCCCACATTCCAAAGACATGCAGGTTGGTAGGTTAATTGGCTACTGTAAATTACCCCTAGTGTGCAGGTGAGTGGTAACATCTCGGGGCAGTTTTTGGCTATGGGGGAAGAATAAAGTGGGATTCATGTAGGATTGGCATAAGTGGGTGCTTCTTGGTAGGTGTGAACTTGTGGGCTGAAAAGCCTGTTTACATGTTGTTGCCATGTAACAAATGACATGCCATTTGGCTCAGCAAGTATGTGCTGTGTTTATACTCCACATACCTTCTCCATCCTCT
>JARFYF010000063.1:99692610-99705694 GCA_030265395.1 Rhina ancylostomus
TCTCCAGTGAGTAAAGCCCTAGCACCTTAAGCGTCTCCTCATATTCCATACACTCTAATCCAGGCAGCATTCTGGTAAATCTCCGAAATCATGGTTTCGAGGATTTCAAAACCATCCCAAAAGTTCCTTCTCCTTTTTGAGATGTCATGGGCTGAAGGCTCCCAGGAGTCAGTAAGAATGTTGCACTTCTTCAAGGAAACTTTGAACTCTGTCCCCTGTCTGATTGGTAATCTCTTCCCATGACACACTACTAATCTGACTCTGCTGCTCTACACTATCCTCCAACAATAAAGGTTCACGTGAGACCTTGGAAAACACTGATCACTTCCCATATATTGGGAGCCATTTCTCGGCAAAGACAGACATCCACGTGCCAGTACGGTCTTTAGTCGACTGAGGAAAAGTGTACTTAAAGATCAAGACCTCAGATTTGGCCTGATTGCTAATTATTTATAGAACATTATGTTGGAAAAAAACCTGCATGATGGATTTATAATATATTAAAGTAAAAGTACTAGAACATTCAGTCTTTAGTTACAGATTGTGATACAAGATCAAAAATGTGTTGTATGTAATCTTAAAAATGCTCATTATTAGCTTATTAACAAAATTAATATTTTCAGAAAAAAATTTCAAAAGATTTAATGGGAAGCAAAAAATGGAGCTGATGCAATTTATGTAATTGGGTTTGTCATTTAAAGAAATCATATAGATACAGCAATGTTAAAAATGCCTGCAACATTTCAATTGTTTATTTCCTCAACATGAGAAGCAATGGAATTCTGTGACATGACTTTGTATATGACACAGGGTCTCTGGCCAGCTGAATGATGTCAATTCACTGAATGATCCAAATTCACTGAAAGGTCCTTTCTAAATTTTTATTTGAAATTCTGCTAATGGTTTGAAATAGCAACTTGGAATTGTTTTCATGCCTTAGAATTAACCAGAAATATCTTGGACTTGGAATTTTTCATATCTTTTGAAAGTCTACATCGACCAATTAAATATCTCATTAATTGTTATCATTGCAATAACATTATTCATTTGCAGTCATTAGACTTTTGATGTGCATTTGGGTCATATTTTTACAAACAACAGCAACAGGGCTTCAAAGATAATTCTTTGAATGTGAAACATTCATGTGGAAGTGTTAAGGTGCCATATGAATGCAAATCCTTTACAATATTTTTTAATGTCATTCATTTGTTTACGCTGTAGCTCACTTTAAAAGATTCCCTACAAAAGAAGCAGGGAGAGAAGGTGCAATACCAGACAGGAGAAGAAACTCATATCTTGTGGATTGCCAATCAGAAATTACAGTCAACGGACCTGCCTCTACCACCTCATCTGGCAGCTTGTTCTGTATGCCCACCACCCTTTGTGTAAAAAACCTACCCCTCAGATGTCAAATCTTTCCTTTCTCACCTTAAACCTATAGTTTTGGAGTCCCTACACTTGGTAGAAAGACTGTGACTATCTACCCTATCTATGAACCTCATAATTTTATAAATCTCTATTAGGTCACCCTCCTCTCTCCTGTGCTCCATTTAGTTTTATTATCCCAGCCTATCCAATTTGTCCTTGTAACTAAATCCCTTCTTCACTACCCTATCCACCTGTATCACCATTTTTAGGCAGCTATGAACTTGTACCCTAAGGTTCCCTCTGTACACCAATGCCTTAAGCTCCCTGACATCTACAATATATGTATGACCAGTATCGGACAACCCAAAATGTATTACCTCACAAATGTCTGGATTAAAATCCATCTGCTACTGCTCTGCCCAACTTTCTAGCTGATCTAAATCCCTCTGTAACTATAGGCAACCATCCTCACTATCTACAACTCCACTCAGCAAACTTACTTATTAAACCACAGACATTCATGGCATTCTTTATGACTGAAAGGGATCAACAAGGTGTCTTGATTAACATTTCCAAATTATTCCTTGAAAACTTTATTTTTCCTCAAAGATGAAGAAGCACATGAGCTAAAGAGAAGTCTGAAAAGAAGTCTATCTAGTTAGCAGCCTTCCTTTTGCATACTACTGATTCGAAGGCTAGTTTTATATTTCTTCCCAAAACTCCACTGTTTCAAAGTGATCATAACATTATAATGACCATAGTCAAAATTTTTTAATCTTGTTCTTCATTGGTAGCAAATATGGTTGGCGATAAAAGGTTGGATTTTGCATAATAATAAGGTTTGTGTGTTTGGGAGTTATGGGTCAGTGTACTGCACACTTTCTATATATCATTGGTTTTATGCTGGAAGTATGCTCAAACATAAGGGTTAAATACACATTAAATTTAATCCTTGAATTTACGCATTGAATTTAATCCTTACAGTGATATGCTAATAACTGGGCACACTTAATGCAATTGATAAATAAATAGATGTAGATGGAAGTGCCATCTACAATATAAAACTTAAAAAAGCAATTGTCTCATTTAAGAAGATCTTCTTTTAAGGTAACTCCATTGAAAAAATGATATACATCCCTCAGTAGTTTATAATTTTTTTCACACTATAGCTATCAATACGTAGATTTTACATTTAAATCAATGTCAAAGGATCTTTTTTGCTATTTGGTTAATAAAACATAAAATTCAACAATGTAAAGAAAAGTTGATTTTTCTCTAAACTACAAAAAAAGCTTGCAGATTGCAAGTTGAGTTATATCTTAAAACAACACTTCTGTTAACTGGTTTGCTTGTAGAACATTTTCAGAAATTTTCTGTACTTTTTTATAAAATTATGCTAACAGATTTAGCTTTTTCTTCACCAATTTAACATTTGTGCTTCCGACACAAAAGTTACCCTGACTGAGAATAAGTTTGATGCCAACTTGTAAGAAATTACCATTACTTTTAAAATTGAACTTACACAGCAACAGGAAATAGGTTGAATTCGTTCACATGAGAATTCTTTGCCAGTACTGGAAGGAGAAAAATCAATTTGCAATAGATTTGTGTGAATTTACCATCTTCCCAGTCTTTCCCTTTCCATAATTTCTGCAATTACAACTAATTCATGATATGAAGTACATGTCATAGTTGGAATTAGTATTAGGATAGGGATTGTCTACCCTCTTTGATTGTCAGGGAGTCCCCAGGAATGCAAGATTAATCTCCCAACTGTACTGCTAGCACCCCAAGAATAAGGCTTTCCTCTATTTTGTGCTCTGACTTACCTCCTTCTGCTCTACTCTGATCTGCGCTATCTCCAATCTTTATTTTCTCCATGCCTGCATCAATGCATTGGTTTCACAAGGTTTGACTTAATGTTTTTCCTTAGCTGCAACATGCCATGAAATCCACTCGTACTTTTTCAAGAATTTTCGTAGTCATATCTGAATAGTGCAAAGAGAGAATTGCAAAATTCCAGGGGTAATTTTAATAAAAGCCTTAACTACACTGCAGTAGTGTTTGGTATCCAGTTGATCCAATAAGCAAATAAACTTCTAAAGCCTGTGTGGGCCAGGGAATGTTTAATAAATTTGGAGATCTGCGGCATCACAGTTGATGCTAAGAATTTGGGTTATAAGGATTTGCAATCTAATCAACCCTAGTAAACATTCATACTCTTGTAAAAATATATTCACATTGGGAAAAGTGTTCGAATAAGAATATATTCGATGAGACTTGAGTTGGAAATGTTAACAAGCAAAGATGTGATGTTGATCAGCTTGACTGCAATTTGCAAAATATAACATGTGATGTGGATTTTGGCCTGGGGCATCTTCATAAAACTATCTGGAATTCTGCAGCACCAAAACAGACCACTTGGCCGACTAATTCTGTGCTCTACGTCAACCTTCTCCCACCTTTATCACCCTGTCTTTCTATTCCTTTCCCTCTCATGCGGTAATCTTACTGCCCTTTTAATGCATGAGTGCAATAATCAGTTCAACCACTCCAATGTGGTGGTAGGTTTCAATTTCTCATGAATTTCTGGGTAAAGATATTTTTGCAAAATTATTTCTTGTTGCATCTTAGATTCCCAGAATCATAGTTTTGGATTATCCTGAAAGTGAAAAATAAAATTGTCTACATCTACCCACCTAAAGCACTTCTTGAAAAGAAAGATCTGTATTGGGTCATCCCAGTGTTATCTCTTTAATGGTGAAAAGAACTCCAACTTGTGCAATGCTTCCTTCTACTTGTGACCTTTCCGTGCTTTTCAACCCTTGTAAATATGACTTGCCCTTTCCCAATGCTTTGTATGAAGTGGAGACTGGACTGTGCACAGTAGCTTAATTTCCTTTAAGATTGTACAGGATGCAGCCATTCTGCTATGATATTCTAAGTAATGTTTTCAATTAGAATATGTATATGGCATAATTTAGAAAAAAATGAGGCTCTTCGTGTACTTTTTAATGTTAAAAATCATTAAAATTTAATGGTTACCAAATTTTAAGAAGCAATTATTTCATCTTTTTTTCATTCTGTATTCATTGGGCAAGTAATTAGATAAACAAGTGTTCCTCCATTAATGGTGCTCTGTGGAAACGATGAAGGATTGTACTGCAATAAAATGCAGTACAGACATTTCTTTCCAGGGCACACTATAGTTGTCTTTTCATTCTTCAAAATATGTTGTAATTTTTATTGCAATCACTTAATTTCTTATTTATCTTATTCTTATTAATTTTCTTATTTATGAATAATCACTTATTTATACAAAGTTCAAGTTATACTTTATTGTGATTCACCCATATGCTGTAAAACACACGGAGGAATGAAATGTTGCTTCCCCCAGACTCGCACAACAGAGGACAAACATAGAACAGAGGACATACAATAAACGCAGACAGAAAAATGGTGCAAGCACAACTCGTGCAAAAATGGTATATACAGGATACAAAATTAGTGCAGGGTTAGTGCAAAACCAAGTTGGACAAAGAAAATACAGAACTCAGTGTGTTGCACTAAATGTATAAACATGTTCAGCAGCAGCCCAAGTTCTTATAGGCCGTTGTGCAAACCAGGACTTTTGACACGGCATTTGTCTGAGACTGCCTCCAGGGTATTCAGGACCCTGACAGCCTGGGGGATAAAATTGTTGTACAGTCCAGAAGTTCTTGCCAGGATGCTCCATTACCACTTGCCAGATGGCAGTGGGACAAATAGGTTGTGGGAGGGATGAGAGAGGTCATCTATGATTCTGCAGGCCTTGTGGGTGCATCGTGTGTTGTAGATGTCTAGGATGGAGAGAAGAGATACTCTGATGATCAGCCGGTCAGGACACTTTCAATGGTACCCCTGTAGAATGTGGTGAAGGTGGGAGAGGGCAGATTTGCTCTCTTCAGCTGCCATAGGAAGTGGAGACGCTGCTGTGCCTTCTTGGCAAGGGAGGAGGTGTTGGTTGACCAGGACAGGTCAACTGCTATGTGTATTCCAAAGAATTTATAGCAGCTGACTTCCTGTGCAATAATGCCATTGATGCATAGGAATGAGTGGTCAGCTTGGGCCTTTCTAAAATCCACAATCATCTCCCTTGTTTTGTCCATGTATACTCTATACTACTCAAGCCACAGTGCTAATGTTATCATCATTTTTGTGATGTGATCAGAGAAGTGCATTGGAAATATTTAAAATGTTTTGCAAGACATTATTAAAATAATGCCCCACCAAATGACACAATTTCCATAATGATATAAATGTAAAGGTTTAACCAGAACTGAAGTTGAAGATTCTGAATTACGTGAAAGGAACATGCTGAATTCAGTCAGAAAACAAGTCACGTAGGATACTATGTGGAGTAGATTTCTGGAAATGATAATGAAATGCAGTCAATGGGTCTTGCCATATCATGCTCCAAAAATATACTTGGATAACAGATGTGCCATGTCTCGCAGCTTTTCTTGGAGTCTAGAAGATTTGTTGCATAAGTGACAGTTCACAAATGCATTCAAAACTAAAGGAAAATTATTTACTTTGAACTAAATAACTTTAAAAAAAAATTTCTTTTAGTATTTTGAATATCAGGTTGGTGGATTTACACATGTTCATGAGGGTGTGAGTATCAGGGTCAGCTAAATTGCTTGTGGCATATATCATGCCTGTCTCTGTAACTGTTACTGGTCCAAAAATTTTCTGAGAGCCTAGCATTCCTCATTTTTGCTGCTGAATACATTTCTTAAACCTCACTGCATTGCCACATCTCTTCTTTAAGGTGCAATTAAAAACACAAATCTGTTCTAATATCTCTTTTTGCTGCTCCATGTTAAATTTTGTCTGAGGACATTCATAAGATATTTATTTATTAGTCACAGGTACATCGAAACACACAGTGAAATGCATCTTTTTGCATAACTGAGAATGTGCTGGGGGCCAGCCCACAAGTGTCGCCACTCTTCCGGCACCAACATAGCATGCCCACAATTCCTAATTCTTTGGAATGTGGGAGGAAACCGGATCACCCAGAGGAAACTCATGCAGACACGGGGAGAGTGCACAAACTCCTTACACATAGCGGCAGAACTGAACCTGGGTCACAGACACGTAATAGCGTTACACTAACCGCTACACTACCACGCCGCAATCCTTTGAGATCTTTTGCATTGTTAAAGGCACTATTTAAAATCAGTTGTTATTGTGCAATGTGTTAAAAATGTTCATCTTATAACAACACAGGAGGCCATTCAACCCATACCAACTTCCAGGGAATAATCACATTAATTTCATTCCTCTTCTTATTTCCCTGTATGCCTGCAACTTATCCTCTCTCACTCATGCCTACCCTCTCTCCTTTGATTCCATTTGCTATTAGCCTACATTAATACCCTAAGGGATAATTTACAGAAGCCAAATTAACCGACCAGCACATCTTTGGGATGCAGGAGGAAACTGGAATACCCCAAAGAATCCTAGAGGGTCATAGGGAGGACATGCAAGCTCCCGGTCGACAGCATCCAAGGTTTGAACTGGAGCTATGAGGTAGCAACATGAACTGTTATGTTCAACATGAACTGTTATGTTCATGAACATGACACTCCTTTTGTTTTAAAATTTGCTTAAATTAACTTAATATAACAAATTACTTCTGTAATAAATATTTTTCATCTCAGAAATAAACAAATGATAGTATCCAAGATATTGTGATTGTACTGGCATTGAAACTGTCATCATTATAGTGAGACCAAAAAGCAATGTATGGACTATGCACATGTGCAGTGAGATTGAAAATCCATATGTTTTAGCCAGTGATTAGCTGCTGCTCAGCAGGCTGCACTGTTTTGCAGCATTCTTCAGTGAATTAATGAAATGTTCAGGTATTTACCAACTATAGTCCCTGTAATCCTCTCTGAAAATATTACACTTTGTTGCATGACGTTTAAGTGAGTTTCTAATAGTATTTAAGGAATGATTAGTTAATCATTTATCATCTAGATATGCATTCATTAATATGGACATGGAGAAAGTAGCTGGGATTGTGCCAGATGAAACCAGTCAATTAGTTTGTGCCTTGAAAATTTTACAATTATGAAATTTTCTTAAAACGACAAACAGAAAAATATCATCATAATGTCAAGCCTCATCAGCTGGTCCTCACAACTCTGGAAGATATTAGTTAGGGACACATAATATTTCAAGAGAGTTTAATTATCCTTTCAAAATTACGAATTACGTCATAAAACATTGCAAGGGATTTTCCGTCCAAGATACATCATGGTTGAATGATGGGTGAGCTATTATTTTATCAGTGACAGGTTGTTGTGTTGTAAAGTGACCACCAATATCTCAAAACAAGCAAACAAAAATCCTTGCAAGGTAACACTACAAGCTTTTGAATAGCTGCAATATACGTTTCCAGAGAAGCATAGAATTGTACAACACAGAAACAAGTCCTTTCTGCCCACCTTGTTCATGCCAACTGTGATTCCTATTTATGCTAATTGCATTTGCTCGCATTAGGCCCTTTCCTATCCAAGTTATTGTCCAAACATTATAATTGCATCTGCCTTAACCGCTTCTTCTGGCAGCTCATTCCAGGTATTCACCACCCTTTGTGGAAAACTTACCCCTCACATCTGTTTTAAATGTCTCCCCCTCAGCTTAAGCCTGTGCCCTCTAGTTCTATAACTCCCTGCCCTGGGAAAAAGTCTGACAATCTATCCCATGTCCCTCATAATTTTATAAACCTCTATAAGGTCATCCCTTAGCCTCCCACATTCTGGTGAATATAAACCCATCCTATCCAATCTCTCCTCATAACTACAGCTCCCTATTCCAGCTAACATCTTGGTGAATCTCTTCTGTACTCTTTCTATCATGACCACATCTTTCCTGTAATGACCAAAACTGTGCACAATACTCTTTACTGCAGTCTTAAAAATGTTTTGTACTATTGCAACATGATGTCCCAGCTCTTAAACTCAGTGCCCCTGCCTATGAAGCCAAGCATATCAAATGCCTTTTACATTGTGCTATCCATCTGTGCTGCCGCTTTCAGGAAGCTATGGACTTGCAACCCAAGGTTTCTTTCTACATTAACACCCTAAGGTCCCCACCATTGACTCTATATGTCCTACCAGAATATGACTTCCTAAAGTGCATTACACACATCTGGAATAAATTCCATCTGCCGTCACTCTGCCCAACTTTCCAGCTGACCTGTATCCCTCTGTATCCTTGGACAATCTTTTTGCAATCTACAACTCCACCAATTTTTACCACTTTTGCAAATTTACTAATAAGACCACTTACATTCACAACTAAGTCATTTACAAATATTACAAACAACATAAGTCCTAGCACCAAGCCCTGCAGTACATTTGCTACAGGCTTCCTTTCAGAAAAACACCCATCCACCAGTACCCTCTGCGTACCATCACCAAGCCAATATTGGATCCAGTTTGCCAATACGCATCAGATTCCAATGCCTTAATCTTTTGGACCAGCCAATCTTGCTGAAACTTGTCAAAAACTGATCTAAAGTCCGCGTGAACCACATCTACCACTCCGCCTGCTTCAATTTTCTTAGTTACCTCCTCAAAAAACTCAGTCAGATTTGTGAGACATAAACTCCCCTGCATAAAACCATCTGGAGTCCTCCTAATCAGTCTCTATCTTTCGAAGTGAGCATAAATATAGTCCCTTAGAATCTTCTCCAACAATTTCCCTACCACTGACTTATAGTTTCCAGGCTTATCCCTACTGCCCTTTTTGAACAAGGGGACAACATTAACTATCCTCCAGAATTTTGTTACCTTGTTCATGGTCAATGGAGATGCAATCTCCTCTCTTGCTCTCTTTGGCATCCTGGGATAGATGCTGTCAGGCCCTGGGGATTTATATGCTCTAATCTGCTCCAATATCCCTGGTACTTTCTCCTTCCTGATAAGGACATGTTCCAGAATATCAGTGTACCCCTTCCTTAAGTCTCCAGACCCCATATTCTTCTCCCTGGTATTCATTTAAGATCTCACGCATATCCCCTGCCTTTATCCTACTTGCCAAGGACATTTAATTGCCTCCTTTTGTCCTCCTGATTTCTTCCTTATGCTCTCTCCTTCATCTCCTACAGAATTCAAGTGTCTCATATGGTACCAATTTCCTAGACCTGGCATACACTTCTTTCTTTTCCCCGATCAAAAACCTTTACGCTTGAGCGAGTGTACGAGTGCGCGCGTGTGTGTACATACATAAGTTGTAAGCAGTGTAAGCAAAGTGTTACTACACTTAAAACTGTTGCAAGTTTTTTTTGAGGTGGAATTCTTCATCCTCATGAATATTCCCACTGTTGTGTCTGCCTCCAGCTGTTCATTAATTCTGCAGTACTCCTGAGGTTCAGCCACCTCTGTGTTCCCCTCACTGATAAAGATTAACTTTTTGTCCTTCTGAGCTTGAACACATTTTGCATATCTGTCAAAAAAAACATGTTAACTTAGTTCAAAATGAATTCTACGAACTGGATTGAAAATTAAACTGATTGTCCAAAGATAACTTCCCTTACCCAGAGCATCAAGACCTTTTGATGCTCCTATTATTATGTTACAAGCTTACTTTGTCAGTCACAATCAGCTCCTTAGTCATGAGTTATAATGCATCACTTTGCCTCCCAAAACATGACTCATCTTATTATAATTTTCTGGTGTTGATGCAGGTGATTAAACAACTGCAATGCCACAAGCTCATCAAAGGCAGCTGCTAAGGGCAGTCATCAGAAAAATTTGTTTTAAATCAAGGGAATTAAAGTGTGAGTGACAAGAATCTTTCAGAGCTTGCTGGTTCAGTAATAGGGCTGCTATACATTCAGGTGCATCCATGTTTTTATTACCTCCAGACTCTACAATTCAATTTTCTCCTGGCAGGCCTCCCAACTTCCATCTTCTACTGGTTATAATTCATATAAAATTCTGCTGTCTACATGCTAACTTGCACCGAAATTCAATTCACCTATCGCCCTCGTGCTTGCTCATCTACAGTGGTTCCCAGCTCAGTAAGAATCTGAATTTAATCCCTCATTAATCCCATTCATAGCCTCCCTCTTCCCCATCCAGACCCCTAGATCTTTTGTACGTTTCCCATTTACTCTGCCCTACTGCCAATGGATGTGCATTTAGCTGTTTGAACCCTGTGCCCATGCATTAGAATTCTATCCCTATAAGTACCTCACCTTTCTCTTCTCCTTCAAGAATCTACCTCAGGTTTTTGATTATATAATATCACCTTTGGCTCAGGATCACTTCTTATCTGTTTACACTACTGAGGAGAGCCTTGGTGCACCTTATATGGTAAAGGTACCATATTCTTGCAAGTTGATGGTTTACTCTTTATGCGCACCAACTTTATTTTAATCATTGCACAAATGAGTTTAGGCAAATGACATTTTAAACTGCTTTTCTAGTTTTATTTATTACAAATTCTTGCTGCATTAAATCTGCTTCATCTGGCTGATTCTAAAATCTGTTATTCTCAGCAAGGATTGGCACTTACAGAAAACGAATCTCAGAAAATTGTGGAAGCAGATGGAAAATCATAGGGCTGTACACCAGAAATTTCCCAAGGTACATTCTGGTGAAAGTCACTGCCAACTGGAATTGTTATATCAAGCCTCACATTTTTACTTCATTAAATAATGTAATTGCAAATAAATTAAAATAGGTAAAAAATTAAAATGGTAAATAAAGTCAGTCAGCAGTATTAAGTTTGCAGTTTCAATTTTAGTCTTGACAAATGATATAATGTTTTGTTGTGCAGGATTACTTCAAATATGATAATTATTAGCTCTGGACTATGCTGGATCAGTTCAGAGAGCATGAAAAAACAGAGGATATATGTACCACTAAAGGATAATTGGGATACATGTCTTTAAAAAAGACAAGACTGAGGGCTGACCTTACAAAAATCATTAAGGTAATGAAAGAATTTATGGGGTAGACTTAGAAAAAACGTGAGAAATGGTTAGACTGGAGATTATAATTAGAAGATAGTCACTAATAAATTCACTTGGATGATTCAGGAGGAATCTCCTTTTTCCAAAAATGTGATAAGAATATGGAATATACCAGTGCAAGTAACAGTTGAGACCAGCACCACAGGTGCCCCTGAGTGGAAGCTAACTATGCATATAAGGGAGAAAAGAATAGAAGGATGTGTTGATAAAATTAGACAAAAAGAGCGTAATCACCAACCAAGACCAATTGGCCTGTTTCTCTGCCATTGATTGGATGGAATTTGAACCAGATTTTAGGCCATGACAACATATTCTGTTAAAGTTCATCTCACAGCTTTCAAAAGAACAGAAAATAACATTGGAAAAATCTCAAATTATAATTGTCAACATGCGTAATTCATTAAATGCTGGTTCAGTTAATTTTGTGATATATCCTCCCTCTGCAGTGAGTTCACGTTCTGCTGGATAATCAACATAAATCCACTCTAATTGAAGTAATGTATTATTGTTGTCAGTGCATTGTCCCACACTTGTTCCATGATCTTCATTGCATTCAATACATTGACATGCTTTACAGTTAAGTCAATCTCCCTCATGCTTATCAAGCTCACAATGTACTGATACTGCATCTTAATATAAAAGATTACTGTTGAGCAAAGAGGCTGGCAAGTTTTTTTGGCAAAGTCTTTCAGATGGCTTTCAGTCCTCCTGCTGTAAGTCTAAAAGGTAGGTGGTGGTTTGAATGACACGAGCTTTCGTGTTTGGAACCTGCCATGTTGTTAATGACAGTGTCCATCATGAAGCCGATAAGGAGACTGGGATGTTAGGTAATAGTTGCTGGAAGTCATTATCCATGATTTGGAAATAAAAACACGTGTATAACTATTTACTCTTTAGCATACATGATGATTGTTTTTCCACAACAGCAACACGAAGCTGATGAAAATCTGTACCGAGATTAATAGGTGAGGAGGCCTTTAGGAGTTTGATTTAATACAGTACAAGAAATCCCAGGGCTGTCCATTTTAAATGTCTGATAAACACTGAAAGAAAAAACAGCAAAACAACTTCACTGATTTGAACTTTACATAGAATTGTCCAAAACTGATTTGGTTCCTTTAACTTGGGTTTTGAGACTATGATGACAGTAAAACTACCATCCACTATAATTATGCTGTGAAACTGACAGCAACTTCTGGAGTCTGCACATGTAAATAAACTGGAAATCCAGACGTTACTTTTGATGACATCCTGCATCTCTCCATGGTGTACTGTCAAAATGCACACAGATAAAAACCTTCATGAACTTACTGGATTGATGACAACTTTAACTATTTACATTTCTCCTTGCTGTAAAACTATCTTACAAGATTCTACAAAGGCCTTCAACCTGAAATGTTAACCATGTTTCTCTTTCCGTAGGTACTACTAGATCTGCTGAATGTTTTCAGCATTTTCTGTTTTTATTATATAAAATGTTATGCACTGTTTAATGAGGTACAACTGAGTTGTTAAATAGAATACTAAGCCATAATTATTGGTTTTGGATCATTGGTACCCCTCCACCCTTTTTGATGGAGATCTATCAGCAACACTGCGTTTGCAGAGCTACGGCCATCATTAAGGACCTTCATCATCCTTATAGGAGCATCTGCTCTAGATCTAGTAGGATGCTGA
>JARFYF010000063.1:99731697-99744153 GCA_030265395.1 Rhina ancylostomus
CTCAGTGAAGTTCTAATTAGATTGCATAAAACAATCCCCACTTTGAGCACCATCTAGTAACCCCTAAGTCTCTTGGATGCTATGGAATCTGTCCAATCATTGTTTGAGTTTAGAGCTTCTGTTTCTCCATCTCATTCTTTTCATGTTTCCTGTCTCTGAAAGTCAATACAGCATTCTGTAATTATCACAAGGTTTCCATATATTGCCATCTCTTGTATTTAGGGCTATAAATGCTAACAGCATTGGCCTCTACTGTCATTATCAACAAACTCTCTCTCAAGACTTAAAGTCTGTGTACCTCCTGCGTACAAATACTACAATCATTTTAGGAAAAAGAAGAGAGAACTTTCCCAATAGCACCTCAAGACTGGATACTACTCTATGGCTGAAGTCCTATCGAGACAGGACTCTGCATGCTCCTGACCTCTTAAAGTCCACTGACATCTCACAGCCAGGACCACGAAGTATGGTGCAGGAAGTGGTCTGGACAGGAAGTCCCTGAAATCACAGAACCTTGTTTACAGAAAGGCAAGGAGTAAGTCATAAAGAGGACTCATGCATAAAGACTCTGATATTGAGCCAATTCAACAATCACTGCTAGACAAGAACTGGCATTGCTAGACACCTGTAATTATGAGCAGAAATGGAACCAAATGATGACCTTGTCAGATTTGGTGAGCTCATTGTAGTAGTTCTTGCAAGCCAT
Source organism: Rhina ancylostomus (assembly GCA_030265395.1). NCBI lineage: Eukaryota > Metazoa > Chordata > Chondrichthyes > Rhinopristiformes > Rhinidae > Rhina > Rhina ancylostomus. Next base: position 99,732,404 of record JARFYF010000063.1, read on the forward strand.
CCTGACAATAAGAATGCAATAACTTGATGGAACTAGGAGCTCTGAACCTGGAAGTTGTTAAGGAGCTGCTACTCTATTAGAATATAAATAGGAACAGGATTAAGTCACATGGCCTCGAGCTTCTCAGCTATTCAATGAGATCATGGTGAATCTAATGTTTGCCCTGACTCCATTTTCCTGCTTGTTCATCATAACCCTATAGACCTAGACACTTATTCTTGCCTTTGAATATATTCAATAACTCCACCTCCGCAGCCCTCTAGATGGAGAATTCAACAGATTTGACTCTTAAGTGAAGAAATTCATTATCTCCACCTTAAGTTGGCAACTCCCTGTTCTGAATCTATGTCCCCTAGTTCTAGATAACTCCACTTTCTCAGCAAGCACTCTCAGAAATTTTTAGGTTTCCTTAAACCTAATTCTTCTAACCTGCAATGAATGTGGGCCCAATGTGCTCAACCTTGATCTCAGGAATCAATCCAGTGAACCTTCTCGGAACTGCACTAAAGCAAGTATACTTTTCTTAAATAAGGAGACCAAAATTGTACACAGCACCTTATATGTGTTCACACCTCTGTAGCATGTCTTCCCTACTTTTATACATCTCCCCTGCAATAAAGGCAACATTCCACTTGCCTTCCTAGTTACTTCTTATACCCGCGTAATAACTTGTATGCTTCATGTACAAGGACACCCACAGGTCCCTGTGTCCTGCAGCAGCCTGTAATCTCTCCATTTAAACAATATTTTGATTATCTTTCATAAAGTACAGATACTTTCAAATGTCCCCATATTCCAAGTGCTTGCTTATTGATCTTTATTACTTTGAAATCTCCTTGCATCCTCCTCACAACATTATTTCCAACCAGTGTTTCTATTTTCAGTACATTTGGCTGCGATGCACTTTCTCCATTCATCTAAGTCATTAATATGGATTGCAAATAGTTGAGACCCCAGCACAGATCCTTTTGGCATTCCATTAGGTGGAGTTTACCAACCTGAAAATTACCCTTTGACTCTTTTATTAGTTAGCCAATAGGAAAACCTTTGGTAAAACATCTGGTCCTCTGCAAAATAAAGATTCTGTCAACTGATTTCTGCATTAGCAGACTCAAAACCTCCTAATATGGTAAGCATCACCAATGGTGGCTTGGTAGGATCCCGACAGGTAAAAATACATTGCCACCTATGCCTACACAGTGAAGCAGAGGGCTGTCTCTACGAAGAACTTTTCTCAAGGTTGAACTTGAGGAATCTCCATGATGCAGTCCCTCGTGTAGCACAGCTTCCAAAGAGAAGTCTCTTTAGACCTCCAGAGTAGGTCTAAAGATCTAATGCACTGATGTGGCTGAATAGGTAGAAGATGATTAATGCTTTCTACTCTTGAACTCCCTTTTCTATCTCCAAATCTGTAGCTACCATTGAAATGCTCACAGGAATTTCACATTCAATTGGTTGCTGCTTTTGAAGCAGCTGCTGACAGCACTAGTGGAAAAACATATTGAAAGAGTTTTGCAAAGCATAAATGCAGAGAAAATTCCTGCAATAAGAAATACATTACTGAATACATCTGTGCTATGAGCATAACGGTATTTTAAATGCTAAACTGAGCTTTTAAGCTTTTTTAGAATTTAAGAATTTTCACAACAGGAAATCTGAACAACATCAGTTTTAATTGGTGACCAGCAATGAGTCAGAGCATGGAAGCAAGCCCTTTGGCCCAGCTGGTCCATGCCAACCAAGATTCTAATCTAAACTAGTCCCATTTGCCTGAGTTTGACCCATATCCCTTTAAACTTTTCCTATCCATGTACCTGTCCAACTGATGGAATCGAATGTGATAAAGAAATCTAAATTTGGGATGGGGCTGTTCAAATATTATTAACCACAATGAACAAATGCATTTTTCCTGTATAAGATCTTCAGAAGTTTTAAAAAATGTTTCTGCTAAATTTGGTTCAATAATCTGGGGTTTGCGTTTACCTGCTTAATTTCTGACATATATTGGTGTAGTCTATATTCAAATTCACTTTCCGGAGTACATTACTTTACAATCCATTGTAAATTTTGGTGATGGCTATGATTTTAGGTAAATATAAATGCATATGAAGTATTAATACATGAAAAGTCCTTTAATTTAATGCCTTTTAATTACAATTACATTTGGTGGTTGAAAACCACAGTTGCAGTTTATTCTGCATTCCTTTGATTTCCGTTCAAAAATTGAATTCTACCCATCCTGCTGGGCATTACAAATCACACTTTCAATCCTCTTGGTGCATTAATGGAAATACAGCTGTGCAAAGACTCAGAATAAAAGGAACTGTTGTCATTTACTCTGAGAACCAAAAGCAATTATAATACCTCTGCAAAAATAATATAACTGAACCTTCTGAACTTATTAGGTGTTCGATATCTGTAGAAGATGGCAGTGAAATGGTTGGTTAAAATTTACAGCAGTTATGTGATGGATTAACCTACAAATCAGCTGTGATCTAATTGAATGATAGGATGGGCTTGTGGCAATGAATGGCTTATTCCTGTTGCTAATTGTGGCTGTCTGGGGTGGGAGGTGGGTGAGTGTACAACACTGGTGAGGCAAGGACCGGCCCTCATCAACCATTTGAAGGACAAACACAACTGTCTGGAATATCTGCAATGAAAGAAAAAGCAATGTTCAGAGAGATAGTTACAGCTCATTGTAGTGACCACAGAGGGGAAAAATACATAAGTAATGACTAAAAGGAGTTACCCAGCTGGTTCAAGTAATTGAAACAAAATACAGCTATCTACAAAATATCTTTCATTTGGGAAATGCAGCCCTGTATAGTGCCCATTCTGTTTGAACATCTAGTCCTCTGAACTCATTATGAACACTAAAAAAAACTGCAAAATGCTGGAAATATGAAATAACAGAGAAAGCTGTTGAGACAGTGTCTGAAGGGAGACAGAGTTAAAGTCAATAACCTATCATCAGAACATTAAGGAAGTAACCACCAATTTAAATTATATCAGGCTCTTCAAGTGTTGCAGATGCCTCTGAATCATATATTTATTATGTAGAGGCAGTGGATTTGCACTTGAAAAGAAGTTGTATTACTAACGGGAGTAAATTGATTACCAAACACTATGGTGGAAGAACTCAGTGGGTCAATCAGCATCTGTGGTTTGGGGGGGGGAGATGGTGAGGGAGGAGGAATTGTTGACATTTTGGATTGAAACCCTGCATCAGGACTGAGGACCAGTATAAAGAGGAGAGGGGGAGTGCTGAGGCAGAGGCCAAAGGTTATTGGTGGGCAGAAGGGGGGAGGAGTTGTTGAAGGATGATGGGAAGATCGAGCCAGGTAGGGGATGGGGAGGTAAATGGGTTGTGGGACTTCTTGGACTTTCAAAGAGCTGACATAGTCACAATGAGTTGACTAATCTCTTGCCATGCTGTAAAATTTCAAAGGTCCTTTAGAATATTCCAGGCTTTGATGGTAGGGAGCTGATGTCTGAAGTACAGCAGCACTCGGGATGTCAAAGTTCACATTATGAGTCATCTTGTAGAAAAAGCCAGAATCTGTAAATTAAAAGAATCAGATTCATGTCTGCAGAATGAAGAACTGTGCTGAGGACAACACTCATAATTGGGGCTGGTCAAATTAAGCTGGAGGTTTCCAAAACGTGGGTCATGAGGGAGGAAGGGAGGGCAAAGAAGCCATGTTCCAGGGCAATGCCAGAGTCACCATTGGAACAACAGATGACAGTCTGTCATCACCGACAAAGAGACAAATGACTGCAACACACAGCTCCATTGACAGCATCACCCGAATTCTCAAACAGATTATGCAAAACTGAAGGTTTCCTTCCAGACAATTCTACTTTACAGGTGTTTTCAAATCCTTCAAATGTAAATGTGCTCATTTTAGAACTGAATGAAAAGCTGTTTAAATTCTGTTTGTTTAAATTTAGTTCAGGAAATGGTTAGGGGCTTGGTGTTCAAGTGCCATCGAGAAATATGAGTCATTGATCCAACCAAAGTTCCACATCAACACTGCCAAAACTTCCTCTATCTTGAATTCTGCAGCACTGTGGAGCAACCATTCTTTTTTTCTGTCCCTGTATCAATATCCATCTGAGCCCTTAGATCACCATGATGGTTAGAAACAGCAGAAAAATCAATTTACTCAAAACTTGGCTCAGCCTCATAACTTCAAGCAACTTCATAACTTCAGTGGAAAGTTTGGAATAAAATCAGAAAATGCTGGAAATGCTCATCAGGCCAGGTGGCATGTGTGGAAAGAGAAATAATTAACGTTTTGGGTCTGGGATGCTGCCTGACCTGCTGAGTGTTTCCACCATTTTATGTTTCTAATTCAGATTTCCAGCATATGGAGTCTTCTGATTTTCATTCTTGGCATTTGTTTTTTGGTCCTGCTTGGACTTTGTCCATATGCTTGTTTGATCTCATCTCAAACTGAGAATAAATTAATGACAGCATTTGCTATCACCTGACACGGATGCTTGCACAAAGAAGGTTGTATCATACTTCCTCTAAGGAAACTCATCAATTCATTCTTCCCCATTCCAGTCACACACTATGCACCAATTCATTACTTTCTGTTCATTTCCACATTACCCTCTAATTGCCTGGACCAGTTTTACACACCACTCCAGTTCATTAAACCTTGCTCCTCCCACTCATTGGTCACCCTTTCAAAATGAATCAATTTTTTTTCTCATTCTTCCTGTCCCACACAACCCTCCAACTCCTCCTTCCCTGTTCCACTGTCACACAGCCCACCATCTCATTGCCCCCTGTGGGACCTAAACACATTGGAATTTAGAAGGATAAGAGTTACTGATGAAACATTTAAGATTCTGAGAGGGATGGAAAAGGTTGATGCTAGGGCTCTGTTTCCTTCAGTTGGAGAGTGAAGAATTAATGTGTATTGTCTGATGGATCAGCCATTTAGGACTGAGAACAGGAGGAACTTACTTATTTGAAAGTTTGTAAGTATCTGTAGTTTTCCATCCCACTGGGCTCTGGCTGCTTAGTTGTTTTGTGCACTCAATATAAAGGCCAGTAGATATTTGGAGTAAGTGAACTGAGGGTTCAGGTGAGAAAGTGGAATTGAGGTAGAGTTTTAGTCATAACCAAATTGAATGGTGAAGCAGACTCTCAAGAAAGTAAGAAAATAAATACAAGAGTAGGCCCTTCAGTCTTTCATGCTTATGACACCACTCAATAAGATCACGATTGATCTTTTACAAATGTGGTTCCAGAATTGACCCCATTTCTCCTGATTCCTTTAATTTCTAGAAATCTGTCATTTTTGTCTGGAACATATTCAAGAGATTGACCCTCCATAGTCTGCTTGGATAGAGAATTCTAAGATTCATTACCCTTTGGGTAAAGAAATTTTCTTCTCGCCTCAGTCCTGAATGGCCAACCTTTTACACTGAGAATGTGAGCCCAAGTTCGAGGTGCCCCAGTCAGGGAAAACATCAACTCTGCATCTACTCCATTAGTCCTCAAAAGAGCTTTGTACATTTGCTCAAGGTAGCATATGGCCAACTTCTGCTTCAATTTCATATGTTCTTAAGATTTCATGCATTGTAGTGTGGGCAGCACCTTAAGTTTACATTGTCTGCTTTCTATTTTAGAAAGGATTGCTTTGTACAACCCATGACCAATGCTGTTAACTGGCTGCCAACATCTGCTGGGGCTAAATATTACAAACAGCAAGTGCTACATGAGTAGCCTAGACCTGCTAAAGGAATATTGTGGCTAGATGAAATGGTGAGAGTCCTTTGAGAAAAGAATTTGTGATGTGATACTTTGAAGCACAGTTGAATAGCTAAGCAAGTGAGCACCAACAATTCTGAAAATGCACTAGGAACTTTTGAGCTTGTAAAGGAGAGGAGAGACTGTCGGTAGCTGTGAGGATTGGGAGGCTTTCAGCCACATGTTTAGGAGGCAGTCAAAAATTAACATTGGAGGTCAAATCCAGAAATGTGGCTGGCAGAACATGGATGCAAATTAGGATGAATTTTAGTGATCTAATGTTAATCGTTAAGGTGAGTTCTGCCTTCTAATTATACATCCCATCATCTGTCATTAGCTTCATTAACTGTGCAATTTAGTGCAATTCTTTGCCCACCTGCTATCTATCAATACTCAAACCTAATATTCACATGCTGTATCTTGCTCATACACTTAGTGCTGTTGCAAGCCACATATCACAGTGCAAGCATGGCAGCCTTATTACCCATATATATTGCTAGACATGCATTCTTTATTCGAGGAGCAGCTGGTGTTTAACAGGAGGAAACAGGAAGGATGACGTGCCCCTATGTGTTTTGCATTGCAGGGACCACTCTCACTACCCTGTTCCTACTACAGACACTGAAGAACTGAAATCTTATTAGTCACTGGAAAGAGAGCAAGAAGACAGTGAAGATGAAGGGATTCTGGCACTCGATCCTACCATCTGAGCAATTTGCTTTGTGCATCAGGAGCTTGGATAGGGGGAACCTCTATTAAAGCAGGGAAATCTGTTCAGGAGGCTTTCAGCCACATGTTCAGGAGGCAGTCAGAAAAATAACATTGTAGGTCAAATCCAGAAATGTGGATGTGATCCAAGGCAGGGATGAAGGACACTGCAGGGGCTAGCTTTCCAGGGGATAAGATGGGGAGAGGTGAGGAGTTTGATGGCCCAGAGTATAGACTGAGGCTGTTGTGTATATGTGTAACAAAAATATTTAAAATTCGTTCCTTGTTCTTCCCTGATTCAGCAGCAAGAGGTACTCATGAACAAAGGAGGGACTGTACATCTGTTAAAGGTTATATACTTTGAGTTATATGAAGAATAAAATACAGAAAGAAAGAAGAATACTTAAAATACAGAAGGAACCGAAATAATGCTTATAAATCAATCAATGAACTGATCTTTATAATGCTGGAGGGAACCTCAGGTGTCCGACAGCCTTTCATGCAGCCTTCTGTCCGTGTCTTAGCACCAGTTGCGACCCAGCCTAAGGGAAGGTCCTGATTAGCACAAAGAAAGTGCCCCCTTTTAAACACCTCAAACTTAACACAGCTTTTACCCCAGTACTTTTCCATTCCTTTGTGGCACCAACTTGTACCTTCTTATCACTCGTGACCTTTGGCCTAAACACTTAACTTGGAAACAGAGACAACAGGTCTGTAAAGAAGAAAACATTCTTCACCAGTATCTAATCTCAAGGATGTGCGTCCATACTCCTGTAAGTTCTCAAAACATTCCTGTAGTCTGAGCTGACACACTACTGCAAATACTAAGGAGGAATCAGAAATGACTTCTGGCTAATTTAACTCTTTCCTTACAATATGTACCCAAATATTCAGTACACTGGAGAACCTTCCAGAAACCACAGGAGTGATGCCAAGGGTCACAAAAAATTCAGCACCAATTTGCAGGGTGTTCTACAGATCTTGGAACCCAACATTTATAACATGGAATGGTGCTCACCTCTATCAGTACAGCTGCAGTAATCACCATAATCCAGCATCTTTTGCTCACAGCATCCATCATGGGTTTGAGTACTGGGATGAAAGCTCAGACAGGTGTTTTCAAAAGTTTGCACTATTCATAGGAACTTCCAGAGTGCTACAGCAGTCCAGCAATCTGTTCTGCAATAGATCAATAAGGTTTTCCTAAGAAAATGGAAGGAGTTCCATAGAGCACGAACCATCTCCACATTTTCAGCTTTACAGCATTTGCTCTTCAACCCCTGCCTTCACATCCTTCCTGTCACTAGAACTGCACACAGTACTCTAAATGTGGCCTAGCCAAAGTTTTATATAGCTGCAACATAACTTCCCAGCTTGCTCAACACCCCGAATGATGAAAGCAAGCATGCTGTGCATATTCTTTACAACCCTACCTACCTGTGTTGCCACTTCTGGGGATCTATGGACTTGCACCCCAAGATCCCTCTGTACATCAATGCTATTAAGGGTTCTGTTATTTACTGTATACACTCCTCCTGCATTTGACTTCCCAAAATGCAACACTTGTCTGAATTAAACTCCATTTGCCATTTCTCTGCCCATATTTCTAGCTGATTTATGTTCTGCTGAATCCCTGCTGAACACCACTGGTCACATACCTCTAGTCAGGATAATACCCCTCTACCACAACTCTTCAATGGATATTCTACACCCACTTCAATGTTGAATCCAATCTACTAAATCTCCATGGATCCCAAGTGCCTTAATCTTCTGGATCAGCCTACCATGAGGGAGCTTGTTGTAAGCTTTACTAAAGTCCATGTAGACAACGTTCACTGCTCTACCCTCATCAATCATCTTTGTCACCTCCTCAAAAGACATGACCTTCACCACACAGAGCCATGCTGACTACCTCTGAATGTCTATGCTTTTGGATTGATTTTGCTTGTGTCTTAGACAGAAAACAATGTCAGAGGGAAGGTAAGGAGAGGGGCACTATGGTGAATGCTTGAGATTACTGATGAATAATCTGGAACTTGGGCAGGAAGAGGCTGCCTATTTCGTGGCATCCCTTCTTGAGCATTTCTGCCCCTCTCCAGCCCTTTCCTCTTCTCCTGGTGCTGTCCTGATCCAGAGTTTCAACCCAAAATGTTGACAATTTCTTTCTCGCCACAGATGCACCTCAGCCCACTGATTTCCTCCAGCAGATTATTTGTTGCTCCAGATTCTAGCATTTGCAGTCTCGTGTGTCTCTGCTCCTGTTCTTTCACTTTCTCACTTTCTGGTCTGACACATTTTTGTTTAGCATCTGACAAGAAATCTTTTAATGCATTGACAGCTCTTCCTTAGACCAACTCCATGAGTTTGGCTTGAACTTGTCCAGGCAGGGAAAAACCAATCATAACTCAGGGCAGCACAACACAGAACCTATTTTAATCTTTATTAATATTTAAACTAATATAATGCAAAATACTGCACATAATCTAATGAAATATTAAAAAGAACTATAAAGAACTATATGATACAAAATGTTGCACTGCCATAGGTTCTGTACTTGAATGACCTTACAGAACTTTAACTCTTAACTTCAACACAGCTATATTTCTCTTTAACTTTTAGTCATTGTTGGTTCACAAGGGGTTAATTGCATTTCTTATGAATAGCTTTTGCTACACTTGTGTGGAATGCAGAGATGTAAAATTATGGGTGGAGGGCAAGTTTGCAATGGATGTCTGCTGATTTGGTATGTGTTAGTGGAAGGGCAAGGTGGGAAGAGGGGTTCAAGAAATAGCTGTCAAATGGATAGACTGGGTCAGGCCACAGAATCTTGTGATGAGGGCACTTTGGGAAACAGTCTGTTTCATTTCCTGCATCATCTTTTCCTTGTTGCATCAGTTGTCCAATGAGTTCCCTTCCTCTCTGGCTTCTGATCCCAAACATCCTTAATGCAATATGCGCTATGATCTCACGTCTTCACTTAAGAGGCAAGATCTTTGGATATTGGTTGGGTAGCACCAAATTCCCAGTCTTGGGTGGCTCTGGTTGTACTCCTCTTGGTCCTTTTCCCTGGATTCCTTGTGAATGTAAAGGGGAAGTTTAAGGGAACTTCAAGCAGACAACTAGCAGGTCTGTTCCGTGGTGCAAAGTGCAAAGGTGGACTGCTTCAGGGTGAAGGTGTTTTGCTAGTTGCTGGTGATTCTCATGAAACCTTGTTGAAAGCTCATCTTGTAGCTGCAGACTTATTACATGTTAGTTGTGTGAAAGCACTTTCAGTTTATGAGCTCCCCTGGGAGATTGGTGGGTGCTTTGATTGCCACAAACTCAGTTAATAAGGAAGAAATAATTGCCTTGACGTAGAAAGGTCATTCCAGCTACCTGAAAGTTTTGTCATTGTTTCACAGCTGCAAATAGCCCTGAGTTGACTGAGAACTTCAAAGACATTTGCTCACCTTCCTTGTTTTGGGACTACAATTACAAATAATATAGGTTTAATTTAGCAAAATCACACGTTTTCTATAGCATCACTGAAAAGAATGCAAAGTCAGGATTTGGTTTGTTTACTAACACTTAATTTCATTCAGGTGGGGGAATAAAAATGAACAGGTTAACACTACCTCTTCAGAACTGAATCCTTCCTGGGATTATCCTCTGGGATGCTATAGATTAGATGAGGTTTCTCCTTGAAGGAGATAACAATTATGCAAATCAGGTTTCTACTTGTGTCAGAAAGGCATTCTGGAATTTTAACTAGGGCTTGGTGGGGAAACTGTAACTGGTTTCCTGTCTACATAAATCAAGTTAGCAACGGCTGGAAGGACAAAGAGGCTCTTTGAGATAAATGAAAAGGTGCCCTTTGTGGAAAAGGAAAGTCATGACCTCTCCTATTGCGGACACTCCCATTTTTCCTACCCTTCCAAAAGTGCCTCTTCATCACATGCTTGGAAACCAGCAGGAAATCTGTTCATCAGCTGTTGCCAAACTCTCTATACGCATCTCCTGTCCCTTTTCTGGTAGAACATACACCAGTCGCATTTAAACATGGCCCAGCAGTAACAATTGATGTAGCCCCCTCTTTGTCTCTGATAGACAGAAAATTAACTCCTCAAAGGTTTCCTGCCAAAAAAACTGCTTCCAGTTAGCATTTGCTGCTTTTTATCCTCATAACAATTCAGGCTAATTAATCAAAGGGCCACAAAACAAACCTGTCACTAAAGTTTCAGAATTTGATTTGAGGTGAAAATGCATGGCATAATAATGTCACTGCTGCAATAGATTTCTGGTGTTGGCATGAAGCCATTTCATTAATTAACAAAGTATGCTTCCGAAAGTAGCGCTCTGTGGGGAACACGCTTCCATAGCAACAAGTGAATGTCATAGGACGAAAGACTTCTGAACATACAGAATAAAACTGGAAAGGGGTATTTCCATTTAACTTTTTGTGAAGTTTGCCATGGATTTTTTCCTCCACTCTCTTCTCGAGTTTCTTCTTTTGGTTAACTGGAAATTGCAAGGTAGGTTTGGGGGTTGGGATAGTAATGGAGAAGTATGTCAATAGCAGGCTGGTGATTAACAATGGACCGTACCATCTGTGACCATGATGAGTTTGATAGATTTTTTTCCTTTTCATTATTGTCATTACTACTGCATTGCGCACAGTTTAGAAATGTGCACAAGTTCCTTTGTCCTGGTGATAGAGACCAAACAAGCTGTTCTGTTCTTGCAATCAGCATTCTGGTTTATGCCATAACAGTTAATGGTTTCTCAAAGGATGAGCAAATCTCAGTGAAGAAGTAAACTTGACCTTTTAGGGCCTGAAAACATGGAGTAGTTGTGTACAGAGGGAAATGGGTATATCGTTGGTTAATTGAGGCCTTGCATCATAGGGTTGATTGAATCTTTCAATTTCTGCAATTGAGCTGGATTCTGAATGATGCCTCCAGGCAGCTGTTCTTCCCCTAATAGAAGGTAAATTGAAAGGGATTTTGAGCTGCAGTGCTCAAAAGCACTTTCCAGCAGGTGGCTCAAGAGCAACATGAACTGAAACCTTAGGTGTAGACTGTCTGGTTGTTTTCTCCAATGGTGAAGTGATAGCAGAAGAAAGAAAATATAACTTACAAAATATAGCAAAGAAATGAACATCATATTTTTAAACTATTACTTTCATTCTGGACTAAAGTAAACCAGTCACAGGAAAGATAAATTATTGAAGCACTTATTTCCAGCAGTCAAAAATGTGATTAAGATTTAATCTAAAAGCTTGGTGGAAGAAAAC
>JARFYF010000063.1:99779785-99792326 GCA_030265395.1 Rhina ancylostomus
TCATGAGTATGGAGAGAGTACAGCAGTGGGCTAAGCACACATCCTCTGGGTACACCTGTGTTGATTGTCAGTGAGGAGGAAATGTTATTGCCGATCCGCACTGACTGTGGTCTCCTGATAAGGAAGTTGAGGATCCAGTTGCAGAGGCCTAGGTTCTGAAGCTTGTTGATTAGTACTGAGGGGATGGTAGTGTTGAACACCAAGCTGTAATCGATAAACAGCAGCCTGATGTATATTTTGCTGTTGTCTAGGTGCCGAGTGGCGAGCCAGTGAGATTCGCGGTAGGCAAATTGCAGTGGGTCCCTGTCTTGCTCAGGTAGGAGTGAATTCCAGCCATGACCAACCTCAAAGCACTTCATCACAGTAGATGTGAATGCTACTGGGCGATAGTCATTGAAGCAGCTCACCCTGCTCTTCTTGGGCACCAGTATGATTGATGCCCTTTTGAAGTAGGTGGAAACCTCCGACAGCAGTGAGAGGCTGAAGATGTCCTTGAACACTCCAGGCAGTTGGTCGCCCAGATTTTCTGTACCCTGCCAGGTACACTGTCCAGGCCTGATGCCTTGCAAGGGTTCACCCTCTTGAAGGATATTCTGACGTCAGCCTCTGAGGCAGAGATCAAAGAGTTGCCAGATGCTGTGGGGATTCATGTTATTCTCCCTTTCAAAGCATTCATAAAAGACTTTGAGCTCATTAGGGAGTGAAACATCACTGCCATTTGTACTGTTAAGTTTCACCTTATAGGAAATAATGGCATGTATTCGATGTGTCTCTAACTTCACATGGAACTGCCTTTTCACTCATGGTGGCCTCCCGTGGGTCATACCTGAACTTCTTGTAGGGTTCTGGATCACCAGTCCTGAACTCCACAGATCTCGCCCTCAGCAGGCTCTGAATCTCCTGGTTCATCTGGGGCTTCTGGTTTGGGAAAACTTGGTATGTTCTTGGAATAACACCTGAAAGCAGAAAGGGTAAAATTTGTTCTCTGGTGGTACTTAAAGGTACGTAACCAAGGGTGGCTGTTGTAGCACCAGCACAGACTGATCAAGCAAAGTTCTGAAGGATGTACTGTAGCTGCCAGACTGGGTCAACAGTAGGCAGTAAGTGAACCAACTTCTGAGATAAACATACTTGATGTTGCCCTCACTAATCTTCCTGTCCGTGATAGCATTGGTGGAAATGATCACAACACCTTCCTCATAGGGGAGGAAAAAACATTGCCACACTGAGGATACTTTCTATCATTTCATGTGGTGATCTGGTATGCAAAATAGTACAAGATATGTTTGGGACAAATCTGGCAGCTCAAAGCTGGACACCCATGAAGCACTGTGGACCATTAGCAGCAGCAGAAATGTATACCACCACTATCTGTGACCTCATTGTTTGGCATATCCCTCACACTACCATTACCATCAAGCCAGGGGTCAACTTTGACTCAATGAGGAGTGCAAAGGGCATGCTGGGAACAGCATCAGGTGTTCCTGAAAATGATGAGGTACCAGCTTGGTGAAACTGCCATACAGGACGACATATGTGTTAAGCTGTAAAAATAGCATGCGGTAATAGAGCCAAGTAATCTCACAAGATCATATTAGAGCTCTACAGTCCTAGTAGTGAATGGTGATGAGCAATTAAACAGCTACCGTGAGGAGGAAACTCCCGAATCATCTCAGTAACAGCAGGGACAACATATGAATGTTAAAGAAAAGGCTGAAGCATTCACATCCAATTTCAGCCAGAAGTAACAAATAGGTGATCCATTGCAGCTTCCTCTTGAGATCCCCATCATCACAGAAACCAGACTCCAATCAACTTGATTCACTCAAACAGCTGAGCACCGGAAATCGCATAGACAGCGTCTCAGCTGTGGCACTAAAGACCTGCACTTCAGAACTAGCTGTGCCTTTAGCCAAGCTGTTTCAGTGCAATTTAGTGTGGTAACCCTTTGGGTAACAACACTGACATCAACCTGTCAGTGCAGAAAATTAGCCATGTCTATCCCATTCACAAAGCACAGGAGAAACCCAGTCCAGCTAATTACCATGCAACCAGTCTACTCTCAATCATCAGCTAAATGATGGAGTTATTGATATCAAAAGGAAAACCGTTCTAGTCTTGGAATCATCCCACATGCAAAGGAAGATGGTTGCAATTGTTAGAAGTCTATAATCCCAACCTCAGGATATCAATGTGGGAATTCCTCAGGACAGTATCCCAAGCACAGCAATCTTCATCTGTTTTAACAATGACCTTGCTTCCATGCAAAGGTTAGTAGTAAAGGTGTTTGCTGTTGATTGTGCAATGCTCAATTCCATTTGCGACCCCTTTGCAAACAAAGTAGCCCATCCTTGCCTGCAGCAAGACCTGGACAATATTCAGGCATGGGCTAAATGGGCTGATATGTTGCAGGTTACACTTACGTCACAGGGATGTCAGGCCAATGCCCATGTTCAACCACATACCCTTGGCATTCAATGGCAGTACCATTATTGAGCACCCACCCCTACCACCAATGTCCTTGGGTCACCATTGACTCAAAACTCAACTGGATCAGCCACATAAATACCACCAGTCAGAAGCTGGGTATTGTGCAGTGAATTCCTCGTCTCCTGACACCTGTCTTCAAAGAACAAGTCAGGAACATGATAGAATACTCTCCTCTTGCCTGGATGAATACACTGCCAACAACCCTCTGGAAACTTGGCAATATTCAGAACAAAGCTGGCTGCTTGATTGGCACCCCATCCATCATCCTAAAAATTCATTCCCTCGTGGCCAGATCCCAAAAATGAAAAACAAAACAAAATGATGCTGCCTGATCTGCTAAGTACTTCTAGTGATTTTTCTTTATTACAGATTTCCAGCATCTGCAATATTTTGCTTTTGATTCATTGTCAGATGTATGGAAAGCACAAAAATGGATTAATGGGAAAAAAGACAGATAATTTTAAAAAAAGACTTTTTACTTTTAAATTTTAAAGTTCTCCAGAAACAATTAAGATGTGATAAAATGAGATTTCATTTTTGTGAATATTACCTTTCAGTGCCAAGGAGATTGATTGACAGTAATTAATATTATGATGCCATTAAAAGTCATCTAAGATTTAAAAATACATAATTTGACTTCCCTCATTAAATTCATGCCTGTTGAACAAGTAAATGTACTTCCTTTGATTTGATGCATTTGAATGTGGAGCCAGTCAATGAAACTCATTTTGCAGAATGAAGCAAATCCAGGAGAGAACCTTTAATTGTGCATCTCCACCCGTGTAAAGATGTTGTGGCATTTGCGTAAAAAAAAAAAAGAGCTGCAGTGTCATTAGCTTCACATTTGCTTTGGCAGTAAATTTTGATCTGATAGATCAAAATGCTACCCATTTTAAGCCAGTAATCAGTGGTCAAAGAGTTAAGGAGCTTTGCTTCTCTTGCTGAATGCTGTATGTACATTCAGATTCAGCCTTTGGACTTGTCACAGAGGTGTACTTTTCACTGTGTTCTTTTTTGGAAAAGACTTCTGTGAAATCATGCATGGCTGTCAGCTTCTTGAGAGAGTAATCTATAACCAGTGACATTTCCAGGGGCCCTTTTTTTTTGCAATTGTTAATTTAATATTGTGTAACTGCTAGTCTTTGTTAAGAGCAGTTGCAATAAATCAACAAAGCAAAAAATCTAGCTTACGCTATCCTTTGAACTATCCATCTTGGAAGGAATTCTTCAAAGATTAAACCTTTCACCTTGTACCAGTGCTGCCTTCACAATGATTGAAAGAATCCTTTAAAATAATGTGGTGAAATAATAACATAAATTTACGTTACTCACACACATCTTCAACATAAGCTGTAAAAAGCTCTAAATTAATATTTATGATACATATGAATGTTTCTGTTGTAACAGACAAAAGTCTCTAGAAATCAAAATATATGAATAATGGAATCTGAAATATAATCATAAAATGCTTTACATGTTTCAGAGTCTAAGCAGCTTCAGCAGAGAAACAGAAGTTTTCTGTGAGTGAAGGCTGCTTTATATTGGTACACCTTGAAAAGTATGTTTTAAACAGGTATATTGAAACCAATATTTTTAAAATAATATTCTTTTAAATATGGTGCATTGTTTTATCATGTGATGGAAACAGTAAAATAGAAATTAGATTATAAATGAATTAATACAGTGACATGTACTCTGACAATAGGGGAGCCCTCCTCTGGTTATAAGGAAGAATCTCCATGTTCGAAGAGCACTGGGTGAATAAGGTTATTGTTTGATTGTTTCAAGCTTCATTGCAATGGACGGTATTAAAAAATCCTGGATTCTATATGTCACAAAGGGGAATATTTTATAAAACTTATTGATTCTAAATGAAAATATACCAGATAGGTGATCAAAATAGCAGCCCATTCAAGAATCAACATCAAGTTCCTCATTAGCCTATTCAACGGACAAAATACCGATGATTCAGCATTGTGATTCCCAAACTTTCTTTTTGCTAAATCTCTTCTTCAAAAACATTTGCTTTTATTTGTTCCCACACCTTTGCCTCATTCTCTCTGCCAATTATAAATAAGTATTAATTGTTCCGGCACAGCTTTGTGGGCCGATGGGCCTGAATTGTGCCGTAGTTTTTTATGTTCTTTGTTAATTCCAGCCTCTGCCCTCTTTTACCATTATTGCAGGAGGGCTTGATCCCCAGCCTGAAGACCAATAATTTCCACACAGGTCAGATATTTAGTAAGCTTTCTTGGAATGCAGCTATGCAGCTGTTGGGACCTTTTTTGTTCTACCAGTTTTATATGCATGAGATGGATGCAATGAAATCCCTTTTCTAGCCTATTATCCAGGTTGCAGGCTGAGGAATGAACATTGTCTAGGACCAATGGGAGAACTGTATGCTGTTATCGTGAGTGGTATGATGGGATTTTTTACATCCACCTGAACAGGCAGAGGAAACCTCGGTTTGATGTCTTACTTAAAGTGCAGTGCTCCATCATCACTCCACTGAAGTGTCAGCCTAGATTATGTTCTTTAATGTAGAGAACAACTCAAGGCACTTTCCAGTGAGAGAATAGAGAATAAATTGCAATCATTGGGAGTGGTAACCAAATGCTTGTGGAGAGAGAACTGGAGAGATAGATAGGTTTGGGAGGGAGTATCTGAGAAAGGCCGGAAAGCTTACCATCAATGATAGGGTAAAACAAGGAAGACTGCAAAAAAGTCTGTAGCTTGTGGGTGGGGATACAGGCTAAATGTTTTGGACACTGGATAGGAAAGGTTGGCTAGCGAAGGCTTTTAAGAATTTAATAATTCTGTGGTTGGTGACAATGTTGGATGTGAGGATGACACTATCGATGAAGGGTGACCAAGATTGCAGGTGTCTGTGTGTTTTGGGTGGGGCCAGGTGGTGTGGAATACAGTGAATAATTAGGTTGAACCTACTGTATTTATAATGAGTTCTTTTAGCAATGATGAAGCTGAAATAGGAGGTGAGCAGTGTTGTGGGAGAGGAGGTATGATGCTTGGCTAATGAATAGGAAATGGGTTTTTATCTTCCGCATGAACATGATGCCAAAACTTTGAATCACCTGGACCAGTCTGGGAGAGAGGGTGTGCAGGGGCATGCTGCTTATGACGAACAGATTTTATGACAAGAATCTGATAGCAAATGCTTCAATCTTTCCAACAGTTCTTTGGAGTATATGTTGACCCATTCATTAGCGCTAGCCAGATAGTTTGACAGGCCTGAGGTATTCATGATGGTCAAAGGGAAGGTGGCGAGTTAGACCCTCATTGGGCTGCATGGGGAATTTGGCCCCCATGTTTGGCAAAGAGGTCACCAAGTGGTATAGTGAAGATAACCCAAGGACATATTCTTTTTGTATGGCTCAAAAAAGGAAATATTGATGAGGCTCTGTCTCTATTCAGTAGGTGAACATGGACCCATGTATAAATAATTCCCTGGCAGTGCTGTATGTGAAATGCCTAGATACATTTCAGAAAAATGTGGAAAGTGACTTTGTAAATACAAGTCCTACTTGTGCATCCTGTATCAAGTGACTCAATGTTTGACTAAAATGTTATCGTTTTTGCATGCTTGCAATATGTGAATGGAAAAAGCTAGCTGCCAATACCATTAATTGTTATTGGATGATGCGAAAGGATACTGAGTTCCTAAAGTGCTTCCTTTATATTTGTCACACTATTAGGGAGGAAATGTTGTGCTATTCATAGGAATGTTCACATGTATGTATGTGCGCATACTGATCTTAATAATATTATAGGTACTCATTCTTATGTACCAGTGTCCATAGGTCAGGCATTTATAACCCACAGATGGCTTGTCTCCCTTTGCCTCCGCAGATGCTGCCTGACTGCTGAGCTCCTCCAGCAGCTTGTTTTTTGAACTGATAGATCAGCAGGAAAGACAGTAAGTGAACAGCAGCAGATATTTAAGGAGATAATTCATGACTCAGTGAAATATATCCTAGTTATGAATACAGATTATAAATGAGTGATGAAATAACCATGGCTAAACAAGGAAGATCATGGTATATAGTTGAAAGAGAAAACGTATGAGGCAAAAATTAGTGGTAGACCTCAAGAGTAGAATAAATTCAGAAGTGAAAATAATCAGGAGGCAAGCTAACAAGGAATTTAAAAAAAAAAGGACGACAAGGTTTTCTTTAAGTATATAAAAAGGAAGGAAGAGCCAAGTGAACATTGGCCCCTGAGAGAATGAGGCTAGAGAAATAGTCATTGGGAAGAAGGAAATAGCAGAGGAGTTAAACAGATATTTTGAATTAATATTTAGGTTAGTAGATACTCTGAGCATCCATTAATACTGAATAATGCCAGGAGGAATTAAACATCATCAACACTAAAGAATTAATATTAGTCACACTAATGGGGCTAAAGGTTGATAAGTCCCCTGGTCTGGTGACTTGCATCCTTGGATCTGAAAAGAAGTGGCTACTGAGATAGTGGGTGTATTGGTTACAATTTTCCAAAACTCCTCGTATTATCGCTGGGGTATCCCTATTGAAAATTGGAGGAGGACAAAAAGCAGGTAACTATGTACTGAATAATTTAATATCAATGGTTGGAAAATATTACAATCAATTATTAATGTAATAACAGCAGCACATTTGGAAAATCATAATTTAATCAAGCTGAGTCAGCAAGGCTTTGTGAAAAGGAAATTGTGTCTGACAAATTTATTGGAGTTTTTTTGAGGAAGCCTTAACCAGGGTGGATAGTAAATGCATCATATTTGGATTTCCTGAAGGCATTCAATGAGGTCCTTGCATAAGGTTAGGTCACAAGAATCTTTCCTCAGAACTGGGATACATTTTGCTCAGTCCAAATACAATACACTTAATGGCAAGAAGCAGCAAATAGGGGTAGGGGTTAATTTTCAGATTGGGTACCTATGACCAGTGAGGTTCAACAGGTGAGTGACTGACACAGGTGAGTGGGGTCTTTGATTATGCTGGCTACTTTACCGAGGCAGTGAGAAGTGTAGACAGTCCATGGAGGGGAGGCTGGTTTCTGTGTTGTGCTGAGCTGTGTCCACAACTCTCTGCGGTTTCTTGTGGTCTCGGGCATAGCATTTGCCATACCAAGCATCTGTGATGCATCAGGATAGGATGCCTTCTCTGGTGCATGTATAAAAGTTGGTAAGGGTCAAGGGGGACATGCCAAATTTCTTTAGCCTCCTGAGAAAGTAGAGGCGCAGGTGAGCTTTCTTGGCTGTGGCTTTTACGTGGCAGGACCAGGACAGGCTATTGATGATGATCACTCCTAAGAACTTGAAGCTCTCAAACCTCTAGACCTCAGCACTGTTGTAAACAGGAGCATGTGCACTGCCCCGCTTCCTGAAGCCAATGAACAACTCTTTCGTTTTGCTGATATTGAGGGAAAGGTTTTTGTCATGACACCATGCCAGTAGGCTCTCTATCTCTATGGGAATAGGGTAAGAAAATTATATACTCTTGCCTCAGTCTGAGGATGTGTAGTCAAGCTCCTCTCTTGATATTTGTGTACAAAAATGAAGGCTTCACTGTAAGAGCTGCCATCTCTTCACCCTACCTCAAGACATGTGATCTCCTGGGAGTGGAGAGGAAACAGATATTGTGAGGAGAGAGAGCCTGGGCAGATCCCTTTCTGTTTCATTTGAGTAATCAAGATTAATTTGGCAGATCACTTTGTCACTATATTCCTTGGAGAATGTACTGTTTGTAAGATGCAATTTCCATTCCAATGCAAAATGGTTCCAGCTCTAGCCAGAAGCTCAATGTGTTGGCATCCATTGCATGAGATGATCATTTGTTCCAGAGGTCCATTGCTGTCTGGGAACTAACACCTCCAGGGGTTTAACCAAGATTTGGCTTCATATTACTAAAGAATGCAGCCCCAAACAATCTAAGTAAGACAAAATCTTAGCCCTGATATCACCTTATAAACAAACCTCTTTAAATCACTCCTAAGTCTATGTTTACTGAAACACATTGTCAATATTTCAGCCTGCCTTGATAACTAAAACATTTTGTACTGAATCTCTCCTGTACCTTTCCAGTCTCATCCATATCAGCAGACTGAAAGTGGGCACCTGCAATACTTTTTCTCGTCAAGATAATGTGTAAATTGTGGGTCCCCATGTAGCTGTTGGTCTTGTGGAGGAGGTCTTTAGTTTGGAAAGTGCTGGGTAATAAGGCATTCGGTACATGTACACACTACAACTATTGTGCACCTGTGGTAGAGGGAGGAAATGTAGGTAATGGATAGGGTACCAGTCAAGTGGACTGCTTTGTCACAGATGTTCTTGAGTGTTGTTGAAGCTGCTCTCATTTAGACTTGTGGACATGAAAGAAACACCACTTTTGAAACACCAGTGATCTTTCTCTGCACCACCTTTAGCTCTGACCAGACTGGTCGGACTGCTCAAGGTATTCTCTGATCAGGGCCATGAATTTTATGTCATGAATTCCTCTGACTTCTTTTCTAGTATTTGCCTATATGGTTGAATGATCTATTGCCGGATGCTGCCCTGGTTGAACGTTTTGCGCATTGAATGTACCAGGACACAGCTGTCTTGTTAAGGGAGTATCAATGTTACCTAATTTTCCACTCTGTGTAAGGTCGCATTTACTTCTCTACCCTAATTTACATCGTTTTTCTGTGCACAAGCATGTTGCGTCCAAACCATTCTGTAACTAATGAGGTGACTTCTTGGTTTAACTGCTGCTTTTGATTTGGAATTGGCTACCAACTTGACCATTGGCAGCAAATTTCTTGGCAAACATTTCTGGAGTGAGTCTCATGATCTGTGACCTCCTGTTCCAACTTCTGGAGGATATGGGCAGAAACCCTAAAGCCATTCTAGAAGCTGTGGCAGGAGATGCCAAAGATGTCTAGTACATAAGTTTGATAAAGATAAATGTATCAATCAACAGGCATTTCTTTTCCATGATCATGCAGTGGGTGCAGCATTGACATGAACATTCAAAAGGAAGCTGGATCCATTCTTGGGTTTGATCAGCCATCAGCAGGTAGATCAAAAATGAAGGCTTCATTTCAAAAATGAGTGTCCCAGTCATTTAATTATGCTGGAATTTCAGCATTCTTAGGACAAGAGAAAACCCGTCACAATAGTTTCTGGGATTGCCTGTGTAATGCCTTTTCTTGCAGGTAGCTAGCTGAAGGCTAGCCAGGAAAGTTTTGGAGTGACAGTATGTGGAAGTCATGTCATGAATGCATTGGACAAGCTTGATGTATCTTTTCTGGTTGCACATTGATATGTTCACACTAACAGCAGAAAATTGAAAGCAATTCACTCCCGGAGATACAGGTTTCAGTTACCAAGAGGTTTTTCTTCATAGCTAGACTTACACTGTACACAACTTCTCCCCATCCATTTCCTCACTCTAGGGAGCTTGACAATACAATACAAGTGCTTCTAGTATGCTTCTGGCCAAGAGCTTGAACGTGAAATTATTATCTAATTTCAAGAAGGAGTGGAGAAAATGAAACTCAACCAAATTAAAGTGGTTGCATTTAATTAAATATTAAATCCAATAACAGGAAGCTTAGGTAAAAATATTAAATAAGGGTCTCAAATTTAGAAGCCAACTGTGAGTAAGAAGAACTAACAATGCTCTAAAGAGTATGTCTACCTCCATAAAAAGGGATGAAATAATTTTGAGTTATTTGAACAATTGATGAATCTATTGTTTCTCTTTCCAAGTTTTCTACTCCCCATATGTTTGCTTGAAATGGACCAGAAAAATAATATTGCTGAATGAATAACAGGGGTTGTGGAAAGAATTTTAAGCAAAAACATGAGTTGGAATATGAGGGTGATGGTGGGGTGGGGTTTTGGGGGTTGGGGGATTGTATTGCAAAAATTGTCTCACGTAAAGTAAGAATAATTTCAAGAATGAAGTAAAGTTGAGAGTGAAGTCAGGTAGTCATTAATGTTAAAGGTAATATAAATATCTCAGGTTCAGAAAAGATGTAGGAAATAACAACAAAACAGTGGATTAAAGAGATTAGGAATGATAAAACTAAGGAATGGGAAGTAAAAAGATGTTAAAATCAATGTATTTATTGGCAACTCTAATTTGTATACCCTAGTTCACAATACACTTGAAATTAAAAAGATCTGACATTAGCAATCACTGGGCTTGGTCAAAATCTGGGTATAAATGACACTTAAATATTCCATCTGGGAAGCATCTGGATCGGAAACATTTTAGGAAACAGGGTGAGTAAGAAAAGAAGATCATAGATGAAAGAGGGACAAAAGAGATTAAAGTTGCAAGAGAAACCAACTGCAGGAGCATAATTAAAACTGGAGGTACTGGAATTTGAAACAAAAACAGAAATGCTATAAGAATTCAGCCAATTGAGGAGCATCTGTGGAAGGAGAAGCCAGTGAATGTTTTGGTCAGCAACCCTTCATCAGAACTGAGAGAGAAAGCAAGTATGTCTAAGTAACAGAGGAAGTGGGGGAGGGCAATGGGTGGAACAAGTGTAATGTCTGTAATAGGGTGAAAAGATGGATAACCATTGAAAGGACAGTTAAGCTCCTTTGCCTATCTAATGTGTTTCTAATGTTATGAAGACTGGGCGATGTTGTATCATTTGGCTGACTGGGACTTGCTGAGCAGGCCAAAATATACAAATTCATATTTTTCTTATGAGCTGGGGGTGGAGGGGGAGGGGAGAGGAACGGCATGTACAAATGGCCAGTCCTGATATAAACAGAAAGAAAGATCAAGTTATCTGAAAGTTGGAGAATTCAATATTGAGTCCCATTGGCTACAACGTGCCCACATGAAAAATGAGGCATTGTTCCCTGAGGAGTGTAGAAGGTCTTTCAAGTATGTAAAACTGAAGCAAGTAGAAGAAAGTAGCACAATAAATGTTGATTCTGTAGAGGTTGAATTGAAAATTTACAATGGGGAATAAGGAAATAGCAGAAATATTAAAGAAAAAGACCAATAAAATAGTGGGAAACCAAAGGTCTATTTGAGATTGAGGAATTTAAAGAAGAAATTAGTGGGACTGACACATCCTTGGATTTGATAGCTTTGCTCCCCACCCCCTCCAGTTTCTAAAATAAGTAATTTCAGGCATGGAGAATGTATTAACTGCGATTTTCCCAAGCTCTTTGGTTTCCAGTGGAGTGGATGGTGGCAAATGAAACAGCACCATCCAAGAATGGAAGGAGAGAAAGTGGTCTGCAGACTAGTTAACCTTATGTCAGTGGCTGAGAACTTGCTGGAATCTATTACTGAGGATATGATAATTGGGCACATGGGAAATCGTTAATGTGGTTTTAGGAAAGGGGAATATTGTTTCTTAAGGACAAACAATAAAGGTTCATTGGCTTGATTCAAGAGGAGAGGGTGAGTAAGATTCATTATATTTTTAGAAATGCAGAGTTGTAAGAGATTATCTCATTGAAATATTCTGATTCTGAGAGGAATTGACAGCAAAGGTGCTTAAACTTTGAACTAGGGGATATAGTGTAAGCTAAATGACAAACCATTTAGGAGAGAGCTGAAAAGAAATATCTTTGGTAAGAAGGTTGCAAATCTTCACATGTTTCTATATTGGGGGTTGTGGATGGCAGGTTATTAAGTAGCTAAGTTTGAGGACAAGAGAAGCCTGGGATGTAGGAGAATTATGGGACAAGCAGGTTGGGTAGGAAAGTGAAGAAAAGCTGGAGGATCAAAAATAATCTTATTGAATGGTGGAGCAGCTTAGAGGGGTCATGGAACCTGTTCCTGTTCCTATATTCCATCAATCAGTGCAGAAGTCATACTCCAGGTAGTTAGAAGTCAACTTAGTACTCCAGTAAGTTGTTGAGCTTCTTCTCCCTTAAGTGTGCTGCTGATCACATGAGTTTTTCTTGGTTGTGATACTTGCATTGAATCTTGGCTGTGATACTTGCAGAGAATTAGGACGAGGGGTGAGAAGCTTGAAGCTGGGAAATGGACAAGAAAGGAGGGATATGCAGCATTTGGTGGTGATTCCAGAG
>JARFYF010000063.1:100000427-100011403 GCA_030265395.1 Rhina ancylostomus
TAGATATTGACCAGGTGTGTGTGTGTGTGTGTGTGTGTGTGTGTGTGTGTGTGTGTGTGTGTGTGTGTGTGTGTGTGTGTGTTGGCATTGAAGAAGACTGAGGACAGACCTAAGGAGCATTGATGTGCAGAGGGATCTTGGGGTCCATAGATCCCTGAAAGTGGCAAGGGTGGTAAAGAAGGCATTCTGCATTCATCAGTTAGGACACTGAATATAAAAGTTGGCAAGTCATGTTGCAGCTGTATTAAATTTTGATCAGATTAACTTCAGAGTATTCTGTACAATTCTGGTTGTTACACTGTAGGAAGCATGTGGAGGGTTTGCAGAGAGTCCTGAAGAGATTTAGCAGGATGTTGCCTGGATTGGAGTTTATCAAGTATATGGAGAGATTGGACAAACTTGGATTGTTTTCTCTGGAGCACTGGAGGCTGAGGGGCAACAGAAGTATATAAAATTGTGAGAGGCATAGATAGGGTGGGTAGTCAAAGTCTTTTTCTCAGGGTGGAAATGTCAAATACCAGTAGGCATAGCTTTAAGGTGAGGGGCGAGGAAAGTTTAAAGGAGATGTGTGAGGCTGTTTTATTTTACACAGAGGGTGGTTGGTGCCTTGAGCATGCTGCTGCGGGAGGTGGTAGAAGCAGATGTGACAGCAACATTTGAGAGACATATAGACAGACACATGAACAGGCAGGGAATAGTGGGATATGGACCACATGCAGGCAGATGGGATCAGTTTAGATTGGTGTCATGGCCGGCTCAGACACAATAGATTGAAGGGCCTGTTCCTGTGCTGTACTATGCTATGTTCTATGAGCATCTGTGTGCAAGGTCATTTTGTTTTCTGTCATCATCCAACCAGCAGAGGGAGTTGAAAGCAATATAATTCCAAAATTTCTTAAAGGACCCATATCTTTCAAGCAATTAACACATCTCCTCATTGAATGAATGAATAAACACATATATACATAAAATACAAATAAAATGTAGAATGCTATATAACTGATATTTCTTTACTTACAAATTCAATTCATTTAATGGTGTTCTTGCTTGCTGCAAATGACACAGCTAAGTATGTACTGGAAAATTAACATTAGATGGTGATCTCTTTCAGGTGTTTGTCTCTTCATAACATCAGTTTGAGTAACAGGTGAGGAAACTTCCAAACAAACATCCTCATATGAAGATTGCAACTTACAATGTCACATGTGGTTTTGCTGACACTTCATTACACAACTATCATCCAGACAAGCCACAAATGATACTGAGCCAGTGGATTCCATGCTACATCCTGATAACCACCTTCCTCGTATGACATCTCAAAGTACTACAGGATTACCTACACCAAAATAGAAGTCATGATTCTGCCATCCTTTAGTTCCATGGGCTTCAGCTGTTTGGCGTATAGACTTACACTGGGCTCTGCTTTCACCAAATCCCAATGAGGTTTAACATGACAGTCTATCTGTTGACATCTGCCCTGCAGGTGTGAGTGTGGTGTACTCTGGTAGTGCACTTTGGAACAAAAAACTATTTGTTTCAATTTCACTTCCTGTCATTTTTTTCAGTCTGAACTGTTCTGCCCCTTAACATGCTTGCTTCCATTCCTTAAGAGAATTTGCAAATTTAGCATTGGTGGAATTGCTTTCATTGTCCACAACTCTGGATCACCCTGTCTAAAGAAGATCAGTCTTAACTTGTTGCTTGAACTGCTTAGAACAGTACAGCTCAGGAACAGGTCCTTTGACCCACAATGTTGTGCCAAACTAATTAAGCTATTAATTAAATACCTAACTAAATTAATCACTTCTGCCTACACAAGGTCCATATCCCTTCATTCTCTGCATATTTATGTGCCTATCTAAGAGCATCTTAAATGCCTCTAGTGTATTTGCCTCCACTACCACCCGTAGCACCACATTCTAGGCATCCATCACTCTCTGTGTGAAAAAAAACTTGCCCCATGCATCTCCTTTGAACTTGCCACTTTTCACCTTAAATGCATGGCCTCTAGTATTAGACATTTCAACCGTGAGAAAAATGGGTATCTACCGTCTCTCTTCCTCTCATAATCTTATAAACCTCTAGTAGATCTCCACTCAGCCTCCACCCTCCAGAAGAAGCAACCCAAGTTTGTTCAACCTCTCCTCCTAGTGCATGCCCTCTAATCCAGGCAGCATCCTGGCAAGCCTCTTCTGCATCCTTTCCAAACCCCCCCACATCCGTCCTGCAATGAGGCAACCAGAAATGAATGCATTACTCCAGATGCAGCCTAACAAGAGTTTTATAAAGGTGCAATATAACTTCCTAACTCTTGAACTCGATGCCTCAACTAATAAAGGCAAACATGCTGTACACCTTCTTTACTACCCTATCAGCTTGTGCAGCCACTTTCAGGGAGCTATGGACTTGGACCTCAAGATCCCTCTGTACATCAACATTATTGAGGGTATTGCCATTAACTGTGTACTGTCCTTTACATTTGATCTCCCAATGTACTTCTTTCTACTTGGAATGTGCAGCTTGTACTTTCATAATCATCTTCAGGATAAAACAGACCTGGAAAATCCACATCTATCTTCAACCAAGGTTAATTCAGCCAAGGCCTTGGGTTGAAAAGAACCACTGGTACATTCTTTGAGTTGGTCTTGAGATTGTTGACATTATTTCAGTGTAGTTCTAAACCTCAGATATTTCAGGCCACCAAACAAAGCTCTGCAAACTTACTTGATAGGAAGTACACTTGCAGGTCCTTCATGCAACTGCTTCAGAATAACTACTAATCCTTGTACTGGAAAACAGTTCTGGATTCCCAATGAACAACACTATTCTGGATGCTTAACTCGGAATGTTTAAGTAGTACAGTAATCGTGAGCCATCTTCACGTTCTCTTCCTGTCTCTGCTGGATTTGTTCATACATCCACAAGAAGATGGGATCATGTTTGATCACAGTAGCAAGCTGCTGGGTTTGACTTGTATGCTGTATTCCTGCAATGACTCAATATCACCCTGGTCTCACATGGAGGTATACTAACTGGTAGTTGATTTAGCATATCAACATTATGATTGTACCCTCCAGTCTTGTACCACAGAGTGTAAGCCATTGTTAATGTCCATCTCTGCACTCTGGCTGATATCATCTGAGATATCCTCTTGGATTCACCAAACTACCCTTAGAGGTTTATGGTCTATGAAAATCATAAAGTTCCACAACACAATGGCAAATTTGTCTGTAGATGACATCTAGCCTCTCCTTGTATCATTGTGGGTATTGTTTCTCTGTTTTGGAAAGGGACATCGATACAAGAAGAAGGCTGCTCATCTCCACTCTCTATTGACCTCAGATGTGATGCATCACAAATCAGCTGCAATCTGCTTCACTGGATCAGTACAAAAAGAACCTGTGACCTCAGCAGCAAATGATTTAACACTTGTTTTCTTTTTCCTTTATCCACTTCCATCATCTCCCATAATATAGAAACTCAATTGGAGGTCTCAAAGCTAATTAAAGTTGGCAAAAAGCATCCATTGTCATTGCCTTTCAACTTTGACAAGTTGTGCAGATTACATGCATCCAACATTACTTTAACTTGAATGGAGTCCTTCAGCATCTGTCCTTAACCAAGTTAGAGCAAGACTCATTCAAATATAACCCTGACTCTCAATTGTCAAAGAACACCTTGTTTAACTTTGTGTTCTGGCACTATTTTTCAAGTCACCAAGATGTTATCTGATAGCCTATGGCACATGGCAGACCTTGTATCAAATTATCCAATGTCCTTTGGAAAATGCACTGAGCTGATGCTATCCCAATGTATGTTTGTTATGGTATAGTTGAAGGGAAGCATTATCTCTGAGTATTGCTTTGTCCAACTGTTTCAAATGTTGAGCTTGCCTCAATTATGTTATGACAAATCAATGTGGTTGCAATTTGATTCCAACACTTGAACCAAATTATGAATATGTGGAGAGGATGGAAGATGACATTGCAGAAGGTAAACAGGGGAGCTGCTGGTAAACATGTGATGTAAATTGATTTTCACTACTGAAATAACTGGTGCAGCCTCATCAGGAATCTTAGCTGATTCAATGGTACCAGCTTCCTGTCGTTTGTTCAGCTTATTGTCAAATTTTCCTTCATAATGTAAGGTACAGATCATGCTTTGGGAAACCAAGGTGTATCATCATCTTTCAAGTAAAGTTTGGTTTCCAATTTTACCTCACAGCCCTTAGTACTTGTTAAATACAGCCAATATAGACAGTTACTTCTTGCCTCTGATCTCACTCCAGTTTAGCTTTATCTTGATGGTCAGTTCTGACTTATCAAGTTTGAAACAAAAACATAAAATGCTGGAATAACTCAGCAGATCTGGCAGCATTGTGGAAAGAGAAACAGAGTTAGCCTTTCAGTGTGAAGGCACTTCATTGGATCTTGGACCTTGAACTATCCAAAGAGGGAGCTTTGTTTCAGTGCCACCATGTCTCACTCTGACCTCACACATCACCATTGCCCTGGTTCTTTGCCCAGTTTGAGGGATAACAAAAGACTCTTTGAGCTTTGGTTTAACATCTGCCCAATGTTGCTTAAATTCCTTCTCACATGTTACTGATGCTGCAGTATTAGTGGCAAATTGACACTCTATCATTTCTGGTATTCTGAATATGGAAATAATGTATAAAGTCCATTTAGGTCTCCACCATCTTCAACTAGTTGATGTGCACAATGCCCTTTACATTTCTTCTCAATTCACACCACCTTGTGTGGTTGCTTGATCTTGTTTTGGTTTCAAACAAACTATTGAGAGATGTCCCTTGACAACACAATTATGGTATGCAGTTGGTACATGTTGCTTTATGTCACGTGCTGTCACAATGATAACATCAGCCAGTTTATCCCTTTTCCCCAATCATGAAGTTGAGCTCGGCACCAACTTGAAAACAGTAAGCCTTTGCTGGGAGATGAGCAAATGCTGTGCTTACTTAACCATCATTTCCATGGCTAAGCAATATCAATTACCTGCTTGAAATTCAATTTCCTCTCTGAACAGAATCCATTGAATATGCATACCTGGAATTATATAAACCACATGATCCCACAATATTCCTCTAAATTTGTAATGTACTTACGGTGTTCGGCAATTTGCAACAAGATCACCTAGATACTGTTTGCTGCTGCACGGTAGGACTGTGGATGGGGCATTCATGCTCTTCAATTAATTTAATCATATACTCAAATGACATGTCTCCTGGAACCAGTACAGGTTT
Organism: Rhina ancylostomus; assembly: GCA_030265395.1. Lineage (NCBI taxonomy): Eukaryota > Metazoa > Chordata > Chondrichthyes > Rhinopristiformes > Rhinidae > Rhina > Rhina ancylostomus. Next base: position 100,005,691 of record JARFYF010000063.1, read on the forward strand.
TAATCAACTGGTATCTCTTGGAGTTTCAGACACAAGTAAAAAGGTCCACTGCTTTCCTTCTGCAATGTCATCTGCAGCAAAATGCCTACCTTCATTTCACATGTTTATGCTTTGATCCAACTGTTGGACTTACCTAAGGAACCAGTTGTGACCACCTTGATGTGTACTTGGTCATTATATAGTTCAAGTGAGTTTAGTCAGTAAAATTGAAAACAATCTTGATAAACCATTCAGCTCCACAGCCCCGATGAAAAAATCAAAACTTACAAAAAGGAAGCAACACCTACTGCTGTAACCATTCTGTTTAATCTTTTCTAATCTTCTTCTGCTAACCATCATTTTTCTGTCAATGCAAACATCAAATAAATGACACTCATATTTCAGCAGCCTAACATGTGGTTCTCCATGCAAAGTCACTTTATTGTCATTTATCATCCAATCATTGGAAGAATTGGTAATACAATTAAATCTCGTAAAGGACCACCACACCAACTGAGCCATTGTTGACAATAAACTGCAGTTCAGAAAGTGGACTAACTTTCATTTCTGGCGTAGAGCAGAGTTGTCATTTGGCATCAATAAAGCAATGTGCATGTGAGTTTGTTGTTGTTTCTGCACCAGATGAGAGGTCACGCTGAGGATATCCTTACTGAAGCACAGAAGTCTCATTCTTTGCTCCTCATTGAGAGTCAGGTATGAGAATTGTATCCTGAATTTCCTTGGTAAATATGGTAGTATAAAACATTGGAAATATTTTCTTACAATTACAGATCAATACTGTATCACTTATAGCAGTGATTAAGAAGACAGAGAGCACACATATTTGCTGTTTGGTCCCCCAGGATTTAAGAGAAAGCTAATCAATCAATCTATCTATGACACAGAATGGAAGGATTTTTTTAAAGTCTGTATGAAGTCTAAAATTTGCCATTAACCTTTCTAGACCCTTTGATATTAAATGGCATTTACCCTCATTAAGAAGCTGATTTTTTTGTGGGATTTTGGTGTTAAATCTGCTTAGCAATTATTGTTGGGGAGAAAAGCATTAGTCGTAATGAATAGTTATTTGCTTCTATATGAGGAGACTTTTCAGGGAAGCCTTTCTGACCCTGGTTTATTTTGTTGTAAGCTGCTATATGTCATCAGAAATGATGTTCCCTTTATTCTACCCTGTGCTGCATAGTTAACTTACTATCTGCAAGACAAGTAGGCACTGAAGGCAGCTATAAATGGAATGAGACAGTGGGTGGACAAATTGCATGTTATCTTCAGCACAGAGAAGGCCAAATCAATATTGTTGTTCAGAAGCTATTCAGAAATATTGATCATGATGTTGCCCAAGCTCTTCTTCTATCAGAATACCTAACTTCTTCAATTAGTAACATTCAGCATCTTGGCTTAGTAATCACATCCAAACTCTGCTTTATTAAGCAAGTAGCACAGAGAATTTAGAAAAGTTTCTAAAAGATTAAGCTCTGATCTGCTTATTGACATTGTTAACTTTAGTGTTTTATAAAGTCTGCATTTGCCTGAGTGACAGTTCAATTCTCGCCCCAGACTTCAATCAAAATCTGACTGAATGAGATGGTTCATTTCATGCCAGGAATCAAGAACACCGAGGTAAAGCCTGACTGTCAATCCTCTATATGGTTATTGTGCAGCAAATCCATGGGGTTTGATCCTGGCGGTAAATCTTCCCTAACTTAGCTGTATAGACACTGCAAAATCTCTGCATCTCCTTCCAGCCTGAGCAGCATGAATTCCCAGTTGATAGTGAATGTCAGGTAAGCAACATGACAAACCAAATGCAATGGAAGCACACAGATATACAACATTAGCACTGAATCTTCCTCATGGATCAGTGAAATAATCCAGTGGGTAAATGAGAAATACAGATCTAGGGGGTTGCAGGTTAAGTCTTCAGTCTTATGTTAAACTTCAGTGTATTCTCATTCAATTGATTCCAACCACTGTGATAACAGTTGCTGCAAGTAACAAAGGGTTGAGTGACCAGAGCTCTGAGTTCTAATCACCATTTAATGTTCTGAATAGTTTTGGTTCCAGCTGGGCCCCACTGGTTGCCCAGCTGTAGGAAATATATTATTAAACTGGAAAGAGTGCAGAGAAGATTTATTAGGATGTTGCCAGGACTTGAAGAACTAAGTTATAGGACGAGGTTGGACAGGCTAGGACTTTTTTCCTTGGAGTGCAAGGGACTGAGAGGTGATCCTATAGAGGTGTATAAAATCATGAAGGGCATAGGTAGGGTGAATGCACTTAGTTTTTTTTCTCAGGGTTGGGGGAATCAAGAACTACAGGGCAAAGGTTTAGTGAGAGGGAAAAGATTGAATAGGAACTCGAATCAGAGAATCGTACAGCATGGAAATAGGCCATTTGGCCCAACTTGTCCACACTGAGCTGTTGGAATCCTTCCGTATTAATCCCATCACCAGCCCTTGGTACCTATCCCTCAATCTTTTTCAAACAAAGGGCGGTATCTATGTGGAATGAGCTGCTAGAGGAAGTGGTTGAGGTAGGTACCATAACAACTTATAAAAGACAGTTGGACAGGTGCATAGATTGGAAAGGTTTAGAAGATTATGGGCCAAGTGCTGACAAATGGGACTAGCTTGGAAGGGGCTTTTTGGTTGGTATGGACCAGTTGGTCCAAAGGGCCTGTTTCTGTGGTTTATAACTCTGTGATTCTATGACTCTATTCTCTTTGAATCAGAAGGTTCTCCAGAGACTTCAGCAAAGAAAATCAAGGCTGAGGTATGAGAAAGTGTTACATGTTAGAGGTGCTTTCAGATGGGATGCTAAACTGAGGCATTGTATGTTCTTACATTGAAGTAATAAACCTCATGGCATTATTTGAAAGATGAACAGAGCAGCATTATTGCTGATGTCCCGGACAATGTCTACCCCAGTGGCACAGCTGGTTGAGCTACTACTTCAAAGCTCCAGTGACATTGGTTCAACCTTGACATCTGGTGCTGACTGGAAGTTTCATGTTCTTTCTTTGATTATGTGGGCTTCCTCCACGTGCCCTTGTCTCCTCCCACATGCCAAAGACATGTGGGTGATTAGGTTAATTAACTGCCGTAAAGTTAATGTGTGGGTGAGTGATAGAATGGGGGAGGTTGATGGGAATGTGGGGAGAATAAAGGAGGATGAGTGTAAGTGGGTGGTTGATGGTTGGTGTGAACTTGTATCTTTCTCTGACTCTAAAAGGAGTATACTGAAGTCCTACTGCAAGAGTGATGGTTGTGCTACAGTACAACAGGATTTCCTAAAGACCTTTTAACAATAGCAAATATTTGATCTTCAGTAGAAGGCCATAGAAGCATGGTTGAAAAGATGGATTTTGGAGTTGAAAGAGGGGTGGGATTGGGGTCAACAGCACAGACAAACCACTTAAAGTGAGGAAAAGCTAAGTGAGGGAGAATTTTAATTCAGTGCATCAGTGAATAAAATGAAATGTAAATGATGCGATGGGAATTTGGGATAAGCAGAATGGAGTCAGGGCAACACATTGGTGGCTGCATTTATGATTCTGAAGGAAGTATTAAATCTGCTTTCTAAGGATGAAAAAGTGACTCATTTTTGTCTGGTTTGCATACTGCGGGTCTCTATTTGAATTCCGGGGTGATTTTGAAATTGTATTTCAGATCCTTTTGCAAACATCATCCAATATGAAGGGTAAGGAAAGGAATAGTTCAATGGATTTTTTGGACACACTCTTTGGTCAAATTGATCACTGCAAAAATTAGAAAAGCTGTGGCCCTTTGTGGAGGTCCTACAAAATACGCTTTATTTTTGACACCAGTATACTAACAGTAATGTTTCGGAAGTTTTTATGTTCTAGGATGGGGACTATGTTTTAAAATGTCCTGAAATAATTGTGCTGGTCCATGGAAGATTTTACTTTTGATAATGAATGGAAAGTTAAGCAAGAACAGGAGTTCTTAAACCAGCATGATTTTGAGTGGTATTTGTGCCTTTGCTGCTGATTACACCTGCGGTGAAAGCTCTTGGCTATAGAGATTAAAGTGCAACATGAAAAAGAGCCTTGTGATTATCGAATAGTCTTTAATACAAAAAACACATAGAAGATTAGAAAATGGAATGAAGGGCAAAGAGATGATATGAGAATAAATTAGTGGCTAATATCAGTGACTAACATAAAAAGTATATAAAAGACTTTCTAGGAATAAATAAGCAGTAGGCAATTTCCAAGGGATATGTGAGGCTGATTATGAATCAATAGGAAACAGGAGGCATGGCTGCAGTACTAAACATATTTTACATCTTTAAAAAGGGAATTCTGTCAATGCATTTAAAAGTGGGCCATATTGGTAGTAAGGCGGCTATAGTTAACAGGTTGTCTTTACAGAATGGGATGCATTCTAGGGTTGTTGTTACTCGTTACTGAGGGGAGAAACTGACACTTGATTTATTGGTCAACCATACTATTCCACTCAACTGTCATCCCCACAATCTTAATAATGAGGGATTTTCGTTGAATGTCGAGGAGAGGTGGTAAACTATTTTATCGTTAAAAATGGCCATTGCCTGGCACTACCTTCCACTTATCAACCCAAGTCTGAATGTTGTCCAGTACTTGTTGACTACAGATGTTGAGGATTACTGAAGGAGTTGCAAATGGACTGTACATTGTGCAGTGAACAATTTCACTTTGAAGGAAATGTCATTGTTGAAGTAGCTAAAGTCAGTTGTCTAGGACACTGTTTTGAAAATTTCCTCCAGAGATGAGCCAGGCTGACATAACTAAGGCTGAAACAGCCACAACCACTTTTCTTTATGTTGGAGTTGACTTCAGATTCTGGTGAGCTGTAATTTATTTTATCTTATCCAGGATCCCAGCAACCTCCTTGGCAATGTCATCCTCCACAGTAAACACTGATGGAAGGTGCTCATCTAATGACTCCAGTCATGTCTTCTACACACACTCTTAGGTCTGCTTAATTATTCCTACTGCTCTGCTGACAACCTCTTTACAGTTAATAGGCACTAGTAAACCTTTGGTTTCCCTTCCTGTTAATTATCAATCTATTCTTGTACAATTGCTTTAGTTGTGTTGTTCCTCATTATATGATTGGTGTGTTCAATTACAGTACAAAAGCATCATACAGTCATTTCTGCATACTGAAGAAAGTTCAATTATGGAAGTGTTTTCCCTTTTCATACACTATATTCTGATGCCATAAAAACACATGCAAAGAAAGAGGAAGTCAGTGCATAAGCTCAGCGAAGCTGCAGATTTAGTGACTCGGGTCCAACTGTGATTAAAATTTATTGTATAAGTTTAGAATGGTCATGCATTAGGGAAACATTCCTTTTTTATAATTTTGAATTGTCATAGGACTATGCTAATGAGTTCTGTATGTTACTGGACATGGTGCAAACATTTGAGGAGATTAATTCTTCTCAAATTTTCTTACAACATAGAGAAAGCCATTCAGCTCATCGCATTCCTGCCAGTTCTCAGACTATTACAATCATTCCCATTGCCTCAATTATTTCCTGCAACCTGTTCTTTCTCACATACCCATCAACTGTCACTGAATTCTCCTGCCATCCATATACATCAGGGACAATGTACAGTGGTCATTCAACTTACCGGCTCATCTTTGCAATGTGGGAGGAAGCCAGAGCTGCTAGGGAAAACCCATATGGGCACCAGAAAATTGTG
>JARFYF010000063.1:100077386-100089422 GCA_030265395.1 Rhina ancylostomus
GAAGTATCCTGACTCCAGTCTTGTATTGGTGTGCCGCATTTGGGTTCTCTGTGACTTTGCTCTGGATCAACATTGTGTCATTCCCAAGATTTGTTAAATACTTGAGGGAATCCTTCATGCAGTCTTAATACTTTATTAATTGTTTATCCTATTGCAACCCTTTGGATATGGACTGATACAAAGGTATGTTTCTGCTGTTATGCTGCCACAGAGGAGTGGTTGCTGGAATGAGCAGGAAATTCCACTCTTTCTCCATGAGCAATCAGCAACAGTGAGCAGGATGTGCAAATTTATTTGGATATTGTTTGATAAGAGATGGAAAACGGCAAGACTGGCTGCTGGAGGATTGTATTGAACTCTGGCTGCTGACAGCTGTGGGCCACCATGTGCAGCTCTAGGATACAGATCTTAATGAGAAGAGCCCTCAGTCACCAAGATCTTTGTCCAACATGCATCGCGTTGCTTTAGACAGCAGTTCAAACAGAAGGCTCCACTCAGGAGAGTGGTTGAAGTGGGGTTGCTGACAGCAGTTAAGAAGTCTCTAGATGAACACTTGAATCACTTAGGCACAGAAGGGTATGGGCCAAGTGTTGGGAGATGGGATTAGTGTCAATGGATGCCCACTGGTCTGTGTGATGGGCTGAATAGCCTGTTTCCATACTATATGTCTCTCTGACTCAGATGCTGGAACAGATTTGAGGCTACAGGAAAAATCTCCAAAATCAGGATAATAAGAATGTTTAAGGGACCCCAGGAAGCCACAGTCAGCCATAACTGCACAAAATAAAGCAGCTTCCTTTAGTGCTTGTTTTTTTTCTATCAAACAGTTTGGTAGTGGGAGTAGATTATTTTTATAATAAAACATTTCATATTTTTTCCTTTATTAACTATCTATTACATGTGATTATTAAGTTAGAATCGTGATCTTTTTCATGGATTTAATAAAAACATTGTAAAAGAAGAAGCCTTTAAGATTTAATGCTCTTTGTAAATTTCCATCCCCTCTGGCAAAGACATCATCTTAAATTGATTTTTTTGGTAGGTGGGTTTCACTGGTAAGGCCAGCATTTACCACCCTTCTCTAATTGCACTTGAGCCAGCTTCTTGAACCACTGCAGTCCTTCTGGCAAAATAACTCCCATAGTGCTGTTTTGTAGAGACTCCCAGATTATACAATGGTGAGGCAACAGTAACAGGTCAGAATAGTGGAAGGGACCCTGCAGATAGTGATGTTCGATTCCCTTATCCTTCTTGATGGTCAAAACTGTGGGTTTGTGAGGTGCTGTCAGAGTAGCCAAGGTGAGTAACTGCAGTACATTTTGTAGATGGTGTACACTGCAGGCACTGTGTGTCAAAGTTGGAGGGAATGAATATTAGGATGGTGGATGTGATGCCAAACAAATGGGCTCTTTGTCCTGGAAGAAACTGAGCTTCTTGAACCAGAAGGAAGCTGTGATCCAGTCTAGTATAAAAATATTTTCAATATGGTTCCCTCACCCATATTTCAATTGTGATCTTAGAAAATGATTGTCACCAAGCTATTTAACTGCAAAAGCATCATAATGAATTCAATCCTTTGCTATACATGGATATGGATTTTCCAACCCTGGTCAATGATGTGAATTCATAGCTGTTCTCTCCTTTTTCTAAACCAGAGAAATTGAAATGAATAGTACTAAGAACACAGAACAGTGAGGATTATCTTCCAGGTCTGTTGAGAGCTGTTTTAAACAGGGTGGTGTACTTAGCAGCTTGGATTTGAGGGTTTGTCCTGTTTCCTCTGTTCTAGGTTTGTTCAACTGATGCTTGAATGGACCGAGAGTGAAAAATATCTCCATGGGATGCTAACCAAACTGTTCCTTCAGTTTCATGAATATCTTTGCACTTGTGCTTTTGGCAGATTTTGTGCAGTTGACTATTTTTATTAAATAATTCTGGGCTCCCTTCCTATGAGCAGCACTTAGCCTGCTGCTGAATAATGAATAAAGTGGATAATGGGGGGAGTTTGCGGAGGTGGTGTGGGAATGACTACAAGCAATAATTTAGCAGAGCTCAGATGATGTCATAAACCCCAGGAGTAAGGATTGATCTTTAGCAACTGCCAGCGATTAGATTATAGTACTGAAATTGTTTCCTGGTGTTTGTCCGGTTTCTGTTTTCTGTGGGGCATGTACTCTTTATAGGTCAGCTTTTGTGCTGGCAATGGCTGTCAATATGAATGCCAAATGTTAGCAGGGAGGCCAGCATCAATGTGTTCTGTGCCCTTGAAGTGTGATGCTGATTACACAGCATGATGAATTACTGTCGGTTTACAGAAAAATGATCTGTGATTGATTACTGATGAATATAATAAATGTTGCATATATTGAAAGGATTTATGCGAATGTGCACACGAATTCTGATGTAATAGTGAATAAATTCACCATGTATTTTGGATGTAATAGCAGTGGACATACAGTACTATGTGTTCTTTACTCAATCCAGTGTTTTACAATTGCACTTCCTCTTTGGCTACCAGATCTTTCCCACAAGACACAAATTCAAACTGAGACAGTTTCCTGAGTGTCAGCCACCTATCAGCATCTATTCTTCATGTGGGAGCCTAGACACTTTACTGTTGGCATGGCAATTTGCCCATGGTTAATTGATAGCTAATGAACAATGGAAGAATGTACTGAGGAACGCGATCTTATCCTCAACTAAAGCCCCCGCAAATACTTTCTAGCATTAGTCACTAGACAACAAACAGAACTTGGAACAATGGTTTTTTTACAATATTTTTGCTAAGCAATTACTTGTTTGTCCTTTCAAGACCAGATTCCCTGAAAATAAGTCAGGGAGTTCAAATGTATCTCAGTTGTGCCAGGAACTGTTTATTAGGTAACTTGTAAAGTGAGGTTGGTGTGTTCGAGTACTGACATTTCCTGGCAGAACTCCTGGTCCAGAAGTTATGTCTTGCTGAGAAAACATCATGGTTACTGTTTTGTATACAAAGAATGATGAGAAATATCTCTTATCCGTAGAGAGAGAGGCCACAAAAGGAGGGAAGATCTATGTTTTTTCCATTCTCACTGCTGCTGGTTTACAAAAATAATATTGTCATTGTTATTGTGGGGGAAGGGTTTCCATATATCTTTGAGTCAAGTAAGAAGGTTGCAAAGATATTGTGATACAAGATATAAGCAATGGTATTCAGCCTCTGGCTCAGTATGCTTAATAGTGCTCAATGCTTTCTTCATTTCTAAATATTTCTTAGAAATACATGAAAGCTCTACAATGTTCTATTACAATTGGTTTTAAGCTATACCTTAAATGGTAAAGGCTTAGAATAGCCAATTTTCAATTCCACATGCTTAATACCAGTAGCTACTTCACAGCATGCAATTATTGCCTGGTGGCTAATATTACCTATCCTGATCACACTTGTGGCGATTGGATTGCATGATGCTGTTTTTCCAGCTGTATCAATCCAAAATCCATTTTACCCAAAGCAGATTGTGTTAGCCATTGTGAAATTGTGCCAAATACAAAACTGGCCTAGGCACATCCACTGACAGGCCTTGTTTGCACACCAGACATATTCCCTGCATTAGATATGCACTGAATGATGTCAATTGTTGTGTAATGGAAGTTTCAGCCTGTACCAACACACATTGGAACTCAAAGCTTTGCATAGCAATTCTCACTTATGGAGGAGCTATTTAGATACACCTGAAGACAGGCTCCTCTAAATCTAAAAGTGGCATGGACACAGTCCCAATCCTGCTGGTGCACAAGGTCTCTCTCCTGGCATGTATCTTCTAAGATTGTCCTGGCTTCCTTCACTGAGTTGTGGAGCTCTCCCCTCTTCCCTATGGCTTCTTTCTCCTCCATCATAGTGGCAGTGTATGTTACTGCCATGGGGAGTGCACCTTTAAGGGCATCACCCTTCTTTGCTTGTGGTGCAATGAAATGTTGCACTGAATTTAGCCCTATCCTATCAGGAACTGAGCTGAAACATTCTAATCCTGTTGCACACATAGCTTTGACCAATTTTCTGACTTTTGATGCTACTACTACATACAACAATGTTTTACCACACTAGAAATAGATTAAGTTCTGGATAATTATGCATAATAGGATGAGTCTATTCAAACCGGTTTCATGTAGTATTGCTACAGACTGTCGAAATAAGTCTGAGCTGAATTTAAACCAAGGTTATAGAGGTGAAAAGATAAGTCAGAATTTACTGTCAAAGTAATGAAGAGTTTAACACAATGCATAACTTGATAATGAAGAAATATCCTGTGAATCATGAGTTGTTACAGATTGCCCCTCACAAAAACAGCAGCTCATCTCAACTTATCAAAGAAGTTCAAAAATGACAGCACTTATACATTAGTTGCCAATTAAATTCAACATAGGAAGGGAATTTAACAATATTTTTCCATTCCTAAGTTTATGAAGGATAGAGAATTTTAACATTTGAAACTAGATTTTAAATGGATACTTCCTTCTATTCCTATTGTCTGCATTCTTGCTCAATCTTGTTTCCATTTTTTATTATTTCTCTTTCTGTACCTGATTTAAATCTAATTAAACCTTTTTACTACTTAAGTTTCATTGCTTAGAGGTACTGGGCTGGTCCAATTGTTTGTCAAATTCTCAGATTCTGCTGTGCTTACAGCAACTGGAAATGTGAACATTTGAGCTAAAGGATGAGTTGAAATAACAACATACATTAATGTGGCATTCTTAACATGTGGAACCACTCAAGATGTTGGACAATAACTGAACAAGATTTGACTCTGTGCAACATAAGGAAACATTGGGGAAGATCTTCCAGTTAATGGCAAGTATTGTTAGCTCACTGAAGATATATAAAAACTTGAGTTTACCCCAGGTGATCTTCCTGAAGAGATATTGTGGTGATGCCCAAATAGGATTTCCATCTTTCCATGCATATGGTAGAAATCCCAAGTTGTTAACTGTTATGCAAGATAATGGTGACAATTACTAAAAGTTTCATATCATCCAGATTAGCTTGTTGAAGCAAAAGGTCTTAAGGAGCATCTTAATGGGGGAGGGAGAGGTTGAGAAGGAAGGTTTAGAGAGAATTTTCTAGCTAAAGACACAACTATCAGAAGTGGACTGATCAAAACTGGGGATTTGCAAGAGGCCAGAAAAGAGGGAATGTAGATATTTTGTTGCAGTATTGGAGACGTCAGAGCCAAGGAGGGATTTGAAAAATAAGAGTGTGAATTGCATTGCAGCTCTTCCATTTCTCTCTCATAGAGAAAAGTCAAAGTGGAACCTGCCAGGAGAAGTCTGATTATTCAGTAAGACTCCTCTGGTTATATTCTACTGTTGCTAATGGTGGATGCACTTCAACCCTAACAACAAGTTAGCAGTTACTTTAAACTGGACAAGGTGAGTATTGACACGGCATTAGAAGAGGGTAAACACAAGAATGCACTTCAATGCAGAAGAGAATCTTTTGGCAAGAACTGGCCTGCAGCTAAAGTTGTAAAACCATCAGCCTAGGTAGGGAAGTCAGAGCTCAATGGGTAAGCAAAAGTGTGAGTGGGCTGTAGGGTGAACAAAAGTACTTTGACATTTGAATAGCTGAGAGAGATATAGCAACTGATCCTTTCAGTGCAACCCACTGGAAAAGTCTGAAAATCTGGAAGGCAAATTTGAGAAAAGGCCTGTGCGTCACTGAGGAAAGCAAAGGATAATATTTGAGGGGTCGGGAGTGAACATTTTAAAGTAATCCCTAACTTGTAGTTAGGGTTAAAATGCACCGACCATTAACAACAGCAGAATATAGCTACAGGAGTCCTCCTGTAATGGCACCAACCCTTGGATCTCCATGTCTAGCAAGCTCTGGTCCAATAAAAGACATTTTACAGTTGGACCCACAGTGCATGTTATGTGTCAGAAATCAAAGTGGATACATGTGCCTCCTAGTTCTCTCATGTTAAGAAGTGGAATAAGCAATTACTTGTGTATGGAATCATGAAACGTTTGAGGAATAACCAGACTTCTCCTGCCGGGTTCTACTTTAATTTTTCTCTATGTGAGAGAAATGGAAGAGCAGCAATGCAATTCACACTCTTCTTGCCAAGGCATCAGAATACTGGAATTTGGAGGGCCAGATTTTCAAAATGGGTGAAGCTACAATCTACTTTGCCAAAATAGAATCCACAAGAGCAACAACTCAAAGACTATTTATTTTCTGTTGTAGAGCAACAGCTGGAAGGACTCCATTTCAGATGTTAGCCTCCCAAAGATGCTGTAGTGGAAAGATATCAGAAAGCTCCCTTGTTCTGATCTGAATACTGTGCTGATTATCACAAGAAATATACAGATCCTAACTAAAACACAGAAGGTTTGGGAATAGTACAGTGCTATACCTATCCTCTTAAGTCATGAATGTGGGCATCACTTGTATGCCAATGCTTAATTCCCACTCCTAATTTTCCCTGAATTAAGTAGCTTGCAAGGGCACTCAGAGGGCTCTGAATAGTCAATCACATTGCTTTGCATGGATCACAGATGGGCCAGACCACATCAGAGCAACAAATATCTTTCTTTGATCACATTAGTAAAATAAATGAACTGCTACATCAATCCTAGTTTCACGGTCACTTGAATTTAAATTCCTCAGCTGTCATCTTTGGATTTAAATTCATAAAATTCATCAACAGTCTTGATCTCAGGATGGCAAATCAGTCACTTAAGTCTATGCGACAAAATCACTGACTTGAACCTGTTTTAGATACAGCTCTGGTCAGTCTGGAATTCAGGACACAGGAAACACTGGAGCAATGTGCAAGTGGCAGTAACTGAAGATCTCAACATTTGGTTTGCTCTTTGTAACAGTTTGGAAATAAATATTTTGAAGGATAAGGGAAAGCAATATCAGGGATATTTATTCTAAACTATCTTTTCAGTCCTTTGTAATTATCTTATGTTATGTCATTTCAATCTCTCACTTTTTCCCTTATTGTAACCATTCATAACCTACAAAACCACTGTCGGGTTTGCTTGGTAACAGCTTCAGCTGCTGTGTAAACAGCCCTAACTTCTCAAGTACCTCTTCTTATCTGCATCTCTCATCCTTTGTTAGCATTCCAGTGAATCTCTAATGTATGTCTCTGCTGCTTTGATTTCCTTCAAATAATAGGATATCCAAGTTGAACACAAGCTCTGACTGCAACCCAGTGACCTGTATCACAATCCCCGAGCACTTTTACTTCTGTGTTGCCTTAATTCACCTCAGTCCCTTGTACTAAACATATGTACAGTATATAGTAGCAGCTGTGTGCACTGCTCAGCATCTTAACCTGAAGTCAGTAGAACCAGAATTTGGAATTTTGAAAGTGGAGTGAATCACACAGCTGCTGTGATATATAAATCTTCAGTGCAAATGACCATGAGCAAATTTCTTCTCCAATGAACTACAGATCTCATTTATTTGCTCATTCTGGAACCTATATGAAGCCTTTCTATAACTTGTGTTCACCACAATTTCCCATTCAGTGACTGAAGAACCACAGGGAGTGCACCCTCTACTTCACAATATGCACATTCGACAAGTGAGGTCAAATGTCAGCAGAATCAATTCTTTATATCTAATAAACGAACAGAGGTATGCACTGGAATTAAATTTTGCTGGCTTTTGGAGGAAGCCTTGTGCTTCAGGTATGTTCAGGATTATACATTATTATATAAGGTATTTAACATAACAAAATATTCATACTACCTTCAGGACAACAGGGAGTCTGTATTGCTTAGAATAACAGCATTTTTATCTTGATCCATTTTGTAATTACATTATCTATGAACATGGGTTGTTACAAAGTTTATTTTTGGTCTAATGCACAGAATTACTATGAAGAAATGTTGAACTTCGTAGACGTGCACTTAAAGCATATTTTTATATTCAACATAAATACATCTTCTGTACCCACAAGAATGAAACAGGACATTGTGTATAATAGCATATTACAGGATACAAATCTATAATCTTTAACATCTATAAATGGACATCTTTAATTAAGTTTCATTATAAAGAATTGCATTTGCTTTGTGTGAGGCATTAGTACTCCTCTCCTATAACAATGAGCACTGTATGTGGGAAGGTGAAGAAAATGTCAGCTGCCAGCTACTTTTCATGAGCTTCAGTGCAAGTGTATTTCACAAGATTTCAAATTGATTTTACTGACAACATTTATTTTTAAAGGGCAATTTTATTTTTATGAATACTTACTAGGCAGCATGAAAGCAACATCAACAATTTCCCCCAACAAGAGCACATGCTAAGTAAATAAAAAACCTTTACACATAACACAAAATTGTCAAATATGCATAAAGATATGTTCGAGTAGGAGTAAAAAAAAACACTTTTTCTTCTATCTCTCTCAGAATCAAATTTAAGGAAATGTAAATGAAAATGGCTAAGAGCAGTTTGATTTATTGAACAGAACATGGAAAATATAGAGATGTTTTCCACATTAAATTGCTTGGTAATTAAAATATTTAGATGAGTTCACACCAATAAATCTAGTATCAAGTATTTTCAAGTGGGTATTGATACTTCATCCACCCAACTATAATTATGAAGGACATAAAATATATTTTATATATTTAGGGTTTTGTTAAACAATAAACATGAAAGCTGACTTCTCAGCCATTTTGAAATGAGCACATATATATTCTTGAGAGTGAATTTAATTTTTGATAGGTTATGAAACTTAAAACAAAAGTGGAAAATGGTGGCGACTTACCAATGAGTTTATAACAATATCTGAATGGAAAAACAGGTGAATATTTCACGTAGTGACAGCTTATCAAAATAGTTAACTGACTAGAAATTGGATCATTCCTAATAATAACACTAAACCAAGTGTTACTCATGCATATTCATGTTGTTGCAGTTTGAAAGCAATCACCTTTAGCCATCTCCACAAAGACACAGCCCTGCGAGATGCACAGTAGTGGAATAACTGCAACGAAAATCCATGGGGGCAGGTAGTTGGTGAGGAGTAGTTGGTGAGGAGCAGGTGGTGGCTGGGCTTGTTGGAGTGTGGGGGTGGATGGTGGTGGGGGGAGGGGGTGGAATAGTGAAACTGTGTTCCTGCTTTACTGCCCAGATTTGTGGACTTGGTGGAGAAACAGGAGGTCAGGAGCCATGTCCTCTGCACCTGATGAAGGGTCTCGGCCCAAAATGACAGCTGTTTATTTCCCTCCATAGATGCGGCCTGACCTGCTGAGTTCCTCCAGCGCTGGTTTTTGTTTGTATTACTCCTCTGTACTTGGATTCCTCAGCAGGTGATGAGGAGGTTATAGGAAATAAATGCAGAGATCATTTCCTGTTGTAAATCGCTGCATACCAGGGACCAGCTCAGGAAGAGTACACAACCTTACAAGATACATCAAGGTGAGGGCAGGGGCAACTTGACCTCTGCTTCACTTAACACATGCAGCTGCACCACTCACACCCCTTGAACCTTAACTCATACAGAAAGATACCTATCTTACTTTAGTAGCCTTTTCTCCAGTGAGTATTGTAACATTGCATGGTCACAATGCTCACTGCCCTTATCATCACCAGTTTACAGAGCTGAAAGCACACAGCTCACACACACAATCACAAGAATTAACTTTTGACAACCACATCATACCTGCGCTTAGGCATTAACCTTTCCCATTGTCTTTCTGCATAAAGCTATCTCGAACAGGCATTTGTCATAACAAATTGGACAGAGGTCCAACTCATCATGCCGCCTTGCCAGGCTGGGGGAGAGATTGCTCCTTCTCATCAGCACTGGGGGCTTATCATACAGCCAAGGATATACTGGGCATGGAAGGTCTGTAAACATCTACAGACCTTTAACCTGCTTCCTTCCCTCATCGCAATGAATGTTCTTTTAATATATATCTGTGTCCTACAGCTCTCCTCTAAAGGCACTATCACAAGATTCTTCTTTTCCCCTTCATCATAACGGTCTCAGGACAGAACACCAACTCAGCACTCAAAACCTCCCCCGATCCCCCAGCCCTTGCAAAGCAGCACCACTTCACAGAGATTAAAGGAAAGGAAGATACCATATTGTTGCCACTGACCAAGCATTCAAAGGTTGAAGAGGCTATGCTTAGAGGAAGGGTGTGGAAAGACATTTGGCACTTGTAGCTATAGATAGGCTTGGGTGAAGAATAGGGATGCTGACTTGTTAGCCCAGGAGAAGTCAGACATGAAAATTCATCTCCATCCTGTTGCAAGACTTTACGCAGAACCAGAAACTCCTTTTCAGTGTTAGGAAGTCCTCATTCTTTTTGCTGTGGAGCAAAAGAATCAATCACACAAGTCCATGCATGGGTCAAGCAGAGAAATATTTATTTATTGGTCTCTTGCCTGCAAGAGGGAGAAAGATCCAGTCCACACATTCTTGTTCTACAAAACATGGCACTTTATACACACTTAGCAATGTTAAAGTCCCTTCACTAATGCACAGACATTTAGTTATTATTTCTTGACGAACCCAAAATGAGAACACTTATAGTCAGTCACTTCTGACATTACTTTCCTTGAATGATTATCAGCTGTCTTACAGACTCCTGCCTTTTGTCGGAGTCCAGTAGCCACATGCCCAGTGCATCCTTTGTTTGGTTGAGGCCTTGGTGGTGGCAGCAGCATCAGGTACATCATCTCCAATTACCATGAACCTCCAGAGGCCTTCTGCATCTCCTACCTCACATTGCTGAGCCTGCCAGTTCAGCTACACATAGCAGGTCTGACAAAGTAAATCAGGGCAGAAATATTTTTCCATCTTAAAAAAAATGCTTTACAATATTTCCCCTTGTCTGCACTGGCCCATTTCACTTTCCTAGAGCACTGTCATTGCTGCACAGATGCCCAAGAAATGCCCTGCCTCTCAGGGGGAGCCGAACAGCTGAATGGTCAGCTTTGTGCAGACTTGCTGCATGTTCTATAGGTAATGGATATGGCTTTCATTATGCTTCTTGCTAAATGACTGTACTTTGGTTGAAGTGTCGAGTGGGAGCCAGACTGTAAACCCGCGATTTGAGAACTTAGCAACAGAGCATCAAAGGCAGGCATTGTTGGGTCAGCCCATCCTTCTCCACAGTAGCTCACTGATTGGCAGCAAAGTTTGCGGAGATGGGTCCTCAAAGGAATCTCCTTTGCTGTCGTCTGCTGACAGGTTCCTCTTCTGTGGTCTGACGTGCCTGTTCCTCCTTCACTTCCTGCTAGAGAATTTCAGGGAAAGCCACAGATGATGAAAACACTAGAATTGCATCTTGAGGGCACAGAAGGTGGCCACTGAGTTGCATAAACAGAAGTCAGGAGCCAAGAAAGGAGGGGAAACTCTTACACTGTCAAGATTCAGTCCACGTTAGGACTAAAGACAAATAGGTAATACAAGCTCTTAGTTGCAAATTTGATCACAGCAAATTTGTATATTCAGTTTTGATAGTTTTTGTGATTCCTGTAGAACTTTGATTCTTAAGAGAAGCCTGAAATCTCTATTGCATAGAGGTGATCAGTCTGAACACTCAGGAATCCTCCAGTCCCTGCAGATTCGTATGCCATTTCTGTCCATTTGTCTTAGCTTATCAGACCTCTTTAATCCTGTGATGCACACCAAGCTGGGAGGTGCGGCACAGACCAGCCTCCACAGCCTTCAATGACTAAGAGGATAAGAAGTCCAGGGCTTACATGGTGGAGCAGCCCACGTGTGGATGCACAGCTGTAACTTTGCCCACAGAAGATCGCCCTTACCATTATAGTCGGATATCTGAACGCAGGCAAGTGGCACAAAGGATTAACTTGTGTATCACGATGTAAAAACATAGGGTAAGATGCACCACCAAAAGTTAGACTTGGCTGTGTAGCTGAGCTAGAAGGCCAAGCAGTGCAAGTAAGGAATAGACAGCCTGTTGAAATGTTTTCTTTTGTCATGGTTCTGAATTCTGGCCCTCATTTGGCTCCATTAATGCCTTGTTGTCCAGCACATGGATTCCATGCTGGAC
>JARFYF010000063.1:100115002-100126976 GCA_030265395.1 Rhina ancylostomus
ACCTTGATTGCGTAGCATATTCTCCGTAGGTTTCTGTGGTCAAGTGTCTGAAGTGGGAATTAAACTCATAGACTCCTGTCTCACAAACACAAGTGCTTCCAACTGAAGCACAGAGCTATAACAGAGAAAGAGAGAGATGTAGAGATGTATTTTTGCAAACTATATGTCCCTTTGATATAATGTCAATCATTTTTACAGAATTTGGGGTCAGAATGTTGGGTCAAAGTTTGGTTGGACAAAACAACTCTAGAAGCAAGTTTATCAAAGTTGCTTTTGTATGGTGAATTCAAACAAAATTGATTTCTATCTTAAAAGAAATACATCTGAGTCCTTAATCATGCATTGTAACACTTTCTGGTGGGCACTCTGGGAAAGATGCCACAGTAAGCTGAAGCACTTGTTCTGAAGAAGGAAAGATAAATGCTAATTAGCTCAGTGTTTCTCTACATCTCATCACGGTTGGCTCAAAAAGCATGACTGGCAAAGATTTGGGAGTAGGTTGCTTCCTTTTCCTCTTTGCTGGGAGACTCTGATTGGTACTGTGGGAGTGTGAATGGTAAGTCAGAAACTTTAAAAGAGAAAAATATTTAATAGGAGAAAATTGTACGGCAATTTATGATTCTACAGCATATTTGGATCAAATTCTTATACTCATTCTGCCAATGTTAATCTAATGTTAAATGTGTTAATGTTTTTTGACAAAATATTAGGGAATGGATTTTGCTAAGAACCCATAAAATAGTCTTGCAATAATATCCCACAATATAATATTCAGATCAAAAATCTAAACATGCCACTACATGTAAACAATAAACTTTGACTCATTAGCCCTCTGTTCATCCAGAACACCTAATCCAAGTTGAGTCATGTCCTGTGTTCACTTTAAGGACTGGTTCTTAGACCATTCAACACTCAGCACTTGGAAAAACTGTACACTATAGGCGATGCCATTTATATTTGAGCATTACAATCAGGATTTTATAACTATGTATTAAGAGGGTTGGCTGCCTTTCGTCTAAAAGCCTATTTAAAACTTACATCAAGCAAGTCTTTGGCATCACTAAAGCATTTAAATTAGACCCCAGAATCCTAGTGGTCATGCATTTTGCAAGTACAAATCAGGCCTGCAAGTTGAAAATCATCCTTTGATGTCACATACTCTCAGATGATAGTGATTTTAGCATTTGGCTGGAAAAGAACTAATTATGTTGGATATTTTTTTTAATTCATTCAAGAGATATGGGTTTTGCAGGCCAAGCTGGCATTTAAAACTTTAAAAAAACTTTATTTATACAGCACGGTAATAGACCTTCCGGCCCAATGAGCCCACACCGCCCAATTACACCCATGTTAACCAAATAACCCATACGTCTTTGGAATGTGGGAGGAAATCAGAGCACCTGGAGGAAACCTATGCAGACACGGGGACAATGTACAAACTCCTTACAGACAGCAGTGGGAATTAAAACCCGATCATTAGTGCTGTAATAGCGTTACACTAACCGCTACATCTCTGTGCCTGTCCCGCATTGCCCTAGAGAAGGTGATGGCAAGCCGCCATCTTGAACTGCTGCAGTCTTTGAGGGGAGAGTATACACACAATGCTATTAGGGAAGGAGTTTCAGGATCTTGACCCAAAAATGGTAAAAGAATGGTGATATATTTCCAAGTCAGGATGGTGTCTGGCTTGGAGGGTGGTGGTGCTCCCATGCTTTGGCTGCCCTTGTCCTTCTCTCTGGTAGAGCTTGGGCTTTGGAAGATGCTGTGTAAGGAGTCTTGATGGGTTGCTTCAATGCATCTTGTAGATGGTACAAATTGCTGCTACTGGGCATCTATGGTGGAGTGAGTGAATGGCTGTGGATGGGGTGCTTATCAAGCAGGCTATGTCCAGTACGATGTCGAGCTTCTTGAATGTTGTTAAAGTTGCACTCATCCAAGCAAATGGAGAGTATTCCATCACACTCCTAAATTGAGCCTTGTAGATCGTGGACAGGCTTTAGGGAGTTAAGACATTAGTTACTCCGTGCAGGATTCCTAGCCTCTGACCTGCTCTTGATGCCACATGGTGTATATGGCTACTCCAGCTCAGTTTCTGGTCAATGGTAATCCCCAGGGTATTGATAGTTGGGGTTTTAGTAATGGTAATGCCATTAAATGTCATGTGGTGAAAGCTGGATTTTCTCTTGTTGGATATCGGCATTGCCTGGTATTTGTGTGGCGTGAATGTTACTTGTCACCATACCAGCCCAGGCCTGGATATTGTCCATGTCTTGCTGTTTTTGGATGTGGTCTGCTTCATTAACTGAGTCATCGCTAATGGTGCTGAGCATTGCATAAACATTCCTACTTCTGACCTGATGATTGAAGGAAGGCTTTGATGAAGCAGCTGAAGATGATTGGGCTAGTTAATAAAGAATGCATATTATCTTTGCATTCCCCTAAAAGCATTTAGGATAACAAAAATAAAATGCCTGCAATATCAAATAAAAACAGGTCAGGCTCCATCTATGGAGAGAGAAGCAGAGTTAATTCTTCTCATGAATGACGTTTGATTCGAACCTTTCAGAGAATAGCAAAGTGCATCTTCATGGTGGGCATTCCCAGAATGGAAGAGGCAGTAAACTAAACAGTAGTCATTGAGTCATACAGTACAGAAAGAGGCACCTTGGCCCATCCGTACCATGCTGACTATCAAGTACCCACCTGTACTAATCCCATTTACCAACTCTTGATCTGTAGCCCTCTATGCTTTGGTGAGTCAAGTGCTCATCCTGATGCTTTTTAAATGTTGTGAAAGCCTCTATCTCCACCATCTTTTCAGTTAATGTGTTCCAGATTGCAATCATCCTCTAAGTGGAAATAATTTCCTTAGATCCCCATTAACCAGATCTCCTTAAACCTCTGGTAAAAGAAAAAAAACTAACACTTCGGGTTGAAAGACCATTGGCTTGAAATGTTATTGCATGGTGCAGCCTTACCTGCTGAGTATCCAACTTGCATTTAAGTAGTCTGGAGAAAGGAGGAGTGGGGTTGTCTTTATCTGCGGCAGTCAGTAGGCATGTTTCTTTGGTCGGTTTATTCCCCAAATTAACCAACATACACATTATTTGGAAGTGTTGAGCAATCTAATTAGCAAACAGACATCAGCCAAACTGTTAAATTTTAGGTAATGTTATCAGTACCCAAATAATGCACTGTTTAGTTTTTGGGATTGGTTTGTCTGAAACAAAACAATCAATTGTGTTAATTCTTATGAGAAACATATAATTAATGAAGGACAACAGGATCTGAATGATTTAGTGTATCATTATGGAGATGGGGTCTGAATGTAGAATTCTTTTTCTTTGAAATTTATTGACTTTCTTTTCTAAACTAAAGAGCTAGGTCTATATAAATGCATCTTTAAAGATTTTAGGCAGCTCATGGGTACTCATTTACTAAATATAATTTACTGACATAATTGTTTCATTAGAGTCATGTTTTGATATTTTCAGTGCTGACACTTTGAAAATCACCAAAAATAATGTGTAAAAAGCACTTCAAGGGAATAGTTTGAGTTACTTAAATTAACTTGGTGAAGCCTAAATATATATTTACAAGGCCAGATTTGAACTAAGCTTGACCTTTTAAGAGATTGCTGACACAAGTTGCTAAGGAGCCTTGGCAATGAACTACAACAGCCTTTCATATGGCACCTCATTTGGA
This sequence comes from Rhina ancylostomus, assembly GCA_030265395.1. Lineage (NCBI taxonomy): Eukaryota > Metazoa > Chordata > Chondrichthyes > Rhinopristiformes > Rhinidae > Rhina > Rhina ancylostomus. The sequence continues at coordinate 100,118,708 of JARFYF010000063.1, forward strand.
CAAGAGAACATTTAACATGGGTACCAGGAATTGTTTCCTGGCTGATCATTAGGGTTATGGTTTAGTATAAGGCATGAAAATTGTAATACTTTTTAAAATACTTGTATGCAGGATATTCCCGCTGGTGACTCTGCAATGTGAGATGATATGGATCTGGTGAGGCTTTATGAGGAATTGGAAGATAAGGGACAGATGTTGAACATGACTGTCAATGTGGCAGACCAGGAATAACTTTCAGTCAGGTGTTGTTGAAAAATTACAGGAAGCTGTTGGCACCATGGAACCTGTTTGGGTGCAGGCCACTTATGCCAGGCACTCTGATGAGTCAAAGAGTTAAAGACTTTTCTTCAAAGAGCTTCAGGAATGTATGCCCTGGACCTGCAAGATTTACCAGGAAGGAATGGATTCCTGCAGGCGAACTCCTTGACTGCTCTCTGCTCTTTTCCTCTCACTCCTCCTCCTCCTCCAGCCAGTGTCGAGTCCCTTGAAAAATGAAGTGCATCATCCAAAGCTCCATTAGTGAAATAACACCTTGCAACATATTCAAGATGTCTTATAAATCCTTGAAGTTAATTTTCAAGTTGTTGAGGAAGACCTTTAAATACAATTGGAAAAGGTCTCCTGATTTGTATTCTCATTATTTGGGGGAGGTGGCATGAGGTGGGTAGTGTTGGGAAATTTTGAAATACTAATAATAATGATGACAAAGATGAAAGTATGATAAGATATTTATTTATTAGTCACATGTACAATGAAACACACAATGGAATATATCATTTTGCATTACTGAGAATGTGCTGGGGGCAGCCCACAAGTGTCGCTACTCTTCCAGCACCAACATAGCATGCCCACAGCTCCTAACCTCCTAACCTACCATCTTTGGAATGTGGGAGGAAACTAGAGCACCCGGAGAAAATCCATGCAGACTCACAGGGAGAACGTACAAACTCCTTATAGACAGCGGCAGGAATTGTATCCGGGTAGCTGGTGCTTTAATAGCATTACACTAACTGCTACACAATGAGACTGAGAATCCCAACAACAATATTTGACCTTGCATGGTCATTATGGTCCCAACTGCTTCCCAAAATCTGGATCTGCTTAGAAATCAGACAGGTTAGTGGACACCTCCATTTCTATGCAATTTTTGTCTGTCTAAGAGCAGGAGGAGCTGCAAACAGAACACCTGGTTTGTACATTCTATCAACAGAGTCAGAGATACCATTTACTTTCTTGGCAGTTGATAAGGAGCTCCAGATTTTTTGATGCATGCATGGATTTTGCACTCAAGAAAAACTATGCTAACACTCATAATAATAAATGAAGATTGAGCAGTTTGGTTATATGGCTTCAATAGTTGTAAAGTAATAACAACATTGAAGAACTAGTAACACTGGCACAGGAAGAATTCAAAGAACTGGTCTCNNNNAAGTTAATATCAGCTTTAATTGTTAATAGTTGTTTCTCTTTCTCTTTGCTGTTGATGTAGCCAATCCCATCACAAATAGCTAGTTTTGCAACTTTATAGAGTCACTGCCAAGGGCAATGTATAGTATAAACTAGGTATTACTTTCAAGGTATACTTGGAAAATCCAAAAATGGTTCAACTGACATAGAATAAGATGTTGCTGCTATTATTAAATGTCCATTCAAGAAAACATGCAGATTAAATCATGTTACTAAAAGGAAAAGGACGTTAGCAACTGAAAATCAGATAGAAAATGCCAGCAAAACATAAAGGCTAGAGAATGTCATAGAAAAACAGCAGAAAGTTTCAATTTAAATGCATGACAAATCCTTTAAGAGCATAAATACTTCACAGGAAAAATATGAAGACATTCAATTAGTACTTAATGTCTCTGAGGAAAGCTCAGTCTTAAGAACGGGGATAGATACGTTTAAAGGTACTTCTCTGAGCCAGATGAAGAATCTTTCATGTTAAGCTACTGTTAAACAAAGTTAGCAAAAATATGATTTCATATTGTAATTTTCTGATTAGGACATTTTCAGTCTGAATTCCTAAACTCATGCGCCTTGAGCTAGACTTCTGATACTAAAGTAATAGATGAACTCTTGATCCTGCACTTTCAGAAAAAAATAACCAGCTGAGCATTCTAGAGGCTAATTTCAGTAGCAGAAGGATTTATTATATAAGTCAATAGGGGCAACAGGCTGAACAAGAAAAGATCACAGTATAATTGGGGCAGAAATTCATCCTCGATTGCATCCATTAAATGTCTATTATAGAAGCAGCTATGCATTATATTTCATAGAATTAGCAGTTACCCTGTAGAATAAATGAATGATATGGCAAAGAAGAAGACAAATTGCTCCACCACATCTGTGCTAGCTATTTTGTAGAGCGATCTAATTATGGCACTCCCTTGCACTTACCCAATAGTTCAGTGAAAAAACTTTCCCCTGAAATATTTATCCAGTTTGCTCTGGATTCTCTTTCTACCAATCTTTCAAGCAGAGCATTCCAAGTCAAGGTGTTAATAAAAAAATTCACCAATTACCTCTGGTCCTTTTGCCCTGTACCTTAACTCTCCAGTTACTGAATCGTCTGCCACTGGAAACAGTTTCTCCTCATGCATAATTGAGCACTTCTGTCTAAAATGTTTCAACAGCTTTAACTGCCCAGTATGTTTCCTAAACAGCATTTGCAACTCATTTTTATTTAGAGTCATAGAGTCACAGAACACTATGGCACAGAAATAGGCCCTTTGGCCCATCTAGTGCATGTGGGCCTGGTTTTCTGCCTTGTCCCATCGACCTGCACTTGACCACAGCCCTCTATACCTCTCTCATCCATGTACCTATCCAAACTTCTCTTAAATGCTACAATTGAACCTGCATCCACCACTTCTGCTGGCAGCTCATTCCACATTCACACCACCCTCTGAGTGAACTAGTTCCCCCTCAGCTTCCCGTTAAATATTTCACCTTTCACCCTAAACCTATGACCTCTAGTTCTAGTCTCACCCACCCTGAGAGAAAAAGCCTTTGTGCATTCACCCTAAATTTCTCATCAAATTTTCCTCACATAGAAACCATTGTCAAAACACTCTGCCATTTATTGTTTCTTGACTGTTTTCTGTTCTGAAGTATCATTTGGACTCATTACTTAGATTTTGTTCCTAATCCTAGTGAGAATACTTTGTACTGTCCCTTTGAAACTAAAGCATGTAATTTTCTTCCTGTAATTAATTTGAGTGCTGGCAATTCTTAATCAGGAGTTGCTGCTGTATTAATGAAGGCATTTTGTTTTCAATTGTTTCTTACAGACTGTCAAACCTGGAGCATGTTGACTTTGCTTGCTGCAGCTTCAGAAGCAGGTCACACACTGTGAGGATTTCAGTTTCAAGCCACCTACTGCAGTGGCAGCAATCCCAAGTTGAGCTTCATAAATGGGTAAGGGGAGGTGCAGCCAATTGCACCACATTGGTCCCCACAATTGTTGTGGATCTGGGAGGAGCAGTTCTTCTCCTGGTTTCAGAGAAACGTCAAAATTAGTACAGTTTTGTATTTTGCTGCTGGTTAAGACACAGCAACTGCTGAAGAATCAACCTGCTCTGCCTTTTGCTAATCAAATTAGTTCATGAGGCCCCGAAATAGCCATTGAGCCACTATGTACATAAGGGCACAAATTCCTATTTAAAATGGGTAGTCATAGAATTTTCTTTGCCAATATGGCACGTGAAAATGCCTGAACACACGGAAACTAAAAAGCTGCAAACTCCTTCACTCACTCACTCACTGCCCAATGTACACTTTCATTTACAGGCGTGAAAGACTTTCAGACATGAAAGACATGGTGACAAAAGTGGTAGGTAAATGAAAGGAAACATTCTTTATTAGTTTCTAACTTTCCATCTGCTAGTACTTCCATAGCTAGTCTAGAATATGTAAGAGCTGCTATTTGATGGTGCAGAGAAGAAGACAGTTTGTTTTCATTGGAGACAAAGGATACTTCGTCTTCCAGGACTGTTCATTTGATTGTGCAGTTTTATTAAAACAGTTAGAGAGAACTTACAGGGAGGTTGACATAGGAACAAATTTTTACATTAGCAAACTATAGGAATGCACAAAGTAACACTGAGATCCATCAGAAAGTTATGGTTTCAGTGATTAATTCTGTTCGTGTTCTCCTTGATTCTTGGCTTTCTGTACATGCTGGCCACTGTAAATTTTGTAGGCCAAGCGCTGGGGGTAAAATTGACCTGGCTGCTACTTCCTGTTAAGTTTTTCTGTGCTGGTGCTGTTCAGTGTCACTCTGTCCAGCATGAGTTCCAACATTAGCTTCAAGGTGTGACAGCAAGGTAAATTCACTCTCCAGCAATTTTATAGCTTGAAGATTCTTTGTCAGATATGAAGCTTCTGTAAATTGTTGTATTGCTTGCCATGAAGGCAAGGCTTGAACATCAGGAACATTCAGCTTACCAAGTGCTGCCACAGCAGTTTTCATGCAGCAGTGATTAGCCCAATTAGGAATTTCTGGACAATAATGTACCTGGAACATTTGATAATTAGTGGCTTTAAAATGCCATTTGCCATATTTATAACTTGATTTTTTTTTGTTTAGAATTAAGATTACCTTCATTTTTACAGCAGGCTGAACTGTGAGAAGTTTTCGGCTTCAAGATAATTGCTACAGTGCAGCAAAATGTGGAACTACTTTGAGGGTATTGATCATGGTGCTATTCATCAGAACTTCACAACAAACAGTGGAATTGCTGTTTAAGAGAACAGATGTTAAACAAGTTCACTCTTAGTCCTTACCATGCACAAACATAGAGACATACAGCATGGAAATTGGCCCTTCGTCCCAACTGATCCATGCCGACCAGGATTCCCATCCAAATGAGGTGTTGTTCCTCTAATCTGCGTCTAACTTCAACTTGGCAGCAGAGCAGGCCTTGGACAGACACGTCAGTGTGGGAATGGGAAGTGAAATTAAAATGGATGGCCACTGGAAGATCCTGGCTGTTATGGCGGACGGAGCGAAGATACTTGATGAAGCAATCCCCCAATCTGTGTCAGTCTCACCAATGTAGAGGAGGCTGCACCGGGAGCTCCGGATACAATAAATGACACCAGTGGATTCACATGTGAAGGACTGCCTCACCTGGAAGGACTGTTTAGGGCCCTGAATGGTGCTGAGGGAGGAGGTGTAAGGGCAAGTGGCTGAATAATGCATACTGTAAGGTTGGATTAATTTCATTGAACTTTGTTTTGATACTTTTTAAACATAAAGGACAAATTTCACAGTAAATTATCTTCACAGCAGTATCACCTCAACCAATCACCTACCTCAGGATATTGTAGAGTGGACTCCCTGACAAATGGCAGAGCAATTTTGCATGGTCCATATAGAAATTAGTTGTTCAATTCTGGCTGCTATCTGCAAGGAGTTTGTACATTCTCCCCATGTCTACGTGGGTTTCCTCCAGGTGCTCCGGTTTCCTCTCACATTCCAAAGATGTACGGGTTAGGAAGTTGTGGGCATGCTATGTTGGCACCGGAAGTGTGGTGACACTTGCGGGCTGCCCCCAAAACACTCTATGCAAAGATGCATTTCACTGTGTGTTTCAATGTACATGTGACTAATAAAGATATCTGTGTCATTCCATACATTCTTGTGCTTTTGTTTCTTGAAGGAAGGTTTTTTGATTTTGTTTTCTCTTGCCCTTGCAGCACCAAGTTCCCTCACTCAGACCATTGCTTTGAATCTGTTGGAGTTATGTACCTTTTGGGTTTATCAGTAAAAGAAAGTGAATGGATTCCTACTTGGCACCACCTTCTCATGCAATTGTCAACTCCATCTCAGCATTTAATAAATGGTAAGTTTAAGCTTACACTACTCTATAGGACTTTGAATTTCATTTTGTTTGACATCATGGCTCAGAGGTCAGCACTGAAAGCTACCTTTATATGACAGGTTGGATTTTTATGTTGATTGCTCCTGTATAGAATTTCATGACATTCTTCACAAGGTGAGTTAGTAAAATGTCAAAAGCACTCCAAAAATCTGAATCACTGTGTCACATCAGGAAGTGGATCAGAACGTTAGCAATAGGTGTAGAATGAAGGGATAAGAGAAATGCAGAAGGCCCTCTGCTTCCACAATGACACCCCAAGATTGCTGTCAGAATTACCTAGCACCTGATGTCACCTTTCATATGGGTGTCACTGGGAATAAGTCAATAACTCAGGGAGTGAATCCTGCCAGGAACTAATTCAGGTACCTCCCAATGAATGCCATTTCCATGTTTTGGATGGGGAAGAAACGACCAGCAACAGGCCTAATGTGGAAAGGAAATGCAGATTGAGCATGAGCTACAGTAGGAAATTGCTTTTGTTTCCTACTGCAATCCTGATCAAAATCTGACAGCACCAGAGAAGATAAGATATCTTTATTAGTCACGTGTACATCGAAACACACAGTGAAATGCATCTTTGCGTGAAGTGTTCTGGGGCAGCCCACAAGTGTTGTCACGCTTCCGGTGCCAACATAGCATGCCCACAACTTCCTATCCGTACATCTTTGGAATGATAGGGTACTTTTATAGGATTCTGCTCCTGTGATGCCATAAATACAGACACAGAACTTCCTGCAAAACCAATATAGATATCTGAGACTGGAGGTAAAAGTGTTCATCTTTGGGCAATACAGCTGTGGGAATGTTGCTTTTTTTTAATCAATGATATATCTAAGCCACTAGGTCTGGCATCAAATCTTTCATCTGGCCCTGCATGGCTACATTGATGATTTTAGGATATGCTAGATTCATTGAGTAGGATTACCAGAACTTCTAAATAATCAGGAATGAAGTCTACCAGAGCCAGCAGCAAGTCTCAAATAGTAAAATGCTTTCTCTGAACCCAAAAAATGAATAAATGTTATCCAGAACAGAGGAGTTGGGCAATGTAAAGCTGTGTTGGTTTGGTTGATTGGAATCTGAGTTAGCTCCAAGTTCTTCCCTCTGCTGAGGGAATGGACTGTGCATCTGGGTACAATCTTAGGATTATCCTTTAGCCTATACCCATTATTTAGATGCTAGCTTTGGCTGGTTGCTGGACATGATTTCAATGCTAGAACCACCAGAGCAACTTCTCCATGAGTCCATCCACCAAAATCATAGATCTTTCCACTGAGTGGCACAATGCAAAGCTCATTAAGTGACCTCAGCAAGATCCCAAACTGTGCCTGATCTGTCTATGAGCAGTGAGCAGAGCTAAAGATGAGGTTGTGCTGCCCCGGGCCACATTTGCAGGAATCAGATATTGCCGCCGAGTGCTATTTCATCCTGACCATCTTTTAAACATCTGACTTGGGTATCGGCATGAATAGGGTCTTTCAGATCATCCATTTCTCCCATGTCAGCTGACCTAATGCCCCCATTGGCCTCACTCTAAAGCTCTCCAATTCACACCTGACTGCAGCAGCAGTCTTTTGATGACTTAAAGCATTTTTCAGCAATGTTGTTACCATGCAGAGGAAGAATGGCATCCATTACCTCTTGGTTCTGTTCTCTGAGGCCGGCTACAGCTCGCCAGATGTCTGAGGATGCTATTCCTGATATCTGGAGGGCTGTGGAAGGAGGGAGGTTGCACAACCCTGTTGATGCTCGTTGGTTTAAGGCAGCCAGTAATAATTTTACCAGTGGAACTAATTAATGGCAGCATAAGCAATAAGAATAAGATACCCCAAACTTTGTTTTGGCTCTCTGTGCTAAACTTTGTCTTAGTGTAGTCTGATTCATTGACTACTGGATAACACAGTCTTGCAGAATCTATCTGGGGTTGAAATTACAGGTGTTGAAGTAATAAAATAAACCGTTTCATTCAACCAACATTTCAATAAAATGTGAATTTTATGCTTGAAGGTTGGAGGTGTTGTGGATAGTGTAGAAGGCTGTCATAGGTTACAACAGGATATAGAGTTAGATGGAGAAGTGGTAGATGGAGCTCAATCCAGAAAAGTGTTAAGTAATACACTTTGGAAGATTGAACTTGAAGGCAGAGTACAAGCTTAATGGCAGGATTCTTCGCAATGTGGAGGAATAGGGGGATCTTGGGGTCCAAGTACATAGATCCCTCAAAGTTATCATGCAAGTTGATAGGGTGGTTAAGAAGACATATGGTGTGCTGGCCTTCATTATTCAGGGGACTGAATTCAAGAGCCACGAGGTAATGTTACAGCTCTATAAAACTCTGGTTAGACCACACTTAGAGTATTGTGTTCAGTTCTGGTCGCCTCATTATA
>JARFYF010000063.1:100334098-100344482 GCA_030265395.1 Rhina ancylostomus
ACTGAGGAGTGCGGAGGAACAAAGGGATCTGGGAGTTCAGATACATAATTCCCTGAAAGTGGCGTCACAGGTAGACAAAGTTGTAAAAAAGGCTCTTGGCATCCTGGCATTCATAAATCAAAGTATTGAGTACAGGAGTTGGGATGTTATGCTGAGGTTGTAGAAGACATTGGTGAGGCCAAATTTGGAGTATTGCCTGCAGTTCTTGTCACCTAACTATAGGAAGGATATCAGTAAGACTGAAAGAGTGCAGAGGAGATTTACCAGCATGTTGCCGGGTCTTCAGGAGTTGAGTTACAGCGAAAGATTGAACAGGTTAGGACTTTATTCCTTGGAGCGCAGAAGAATGAGGGGAGATTTGATAAAGGTTTACAAAATTATGAGGGGTATAGACAGAGTTAATGTGAGTAGGTTCCTTCCACCTAGATTAGGAGAGATAAGTACAAGAGGACATGGTTTTAGGGTGAAAGGGGAAAGGGTTAGGGAGAAAATTGGAGGGAACTTCTTCGTTCAAAGAGTGGTGGGAGTGTGGAACAGGCTGCTATCTGATGCGGTAAATGCGGGCTCACTCTTAAGTTTTAGGAATAAATTGGATGGATACATGGATGGGAGAGGTCTAGAGGGTTATGGACTGGGTGCAGGTAAATGGGATCAGCGGAATAAAGTTTCAGCACAGACTAGAAGGGCTGAATGGCCTGTTTTCTGCACTGTAGTGTTCTACGGTTCTATGTTTTTGCCCCACTGGTGGACTTTATAAGGAAATCAGGATCAGAATGCAATGGTCTTGCTTGTGACAGAGGTTCAGGAATTCCACATTCATATTTGTGTAGGTCTAAATCTAAGCCTCTGCTCAGTTTTGTGACTAAAATCCATTGGTTCTGTCCAGAACTGCCTTTTATAGAAATCATGGGGCCATGATCTCATTGAGAAAATTGCAGAAGAAAATTATAAGGTCAGTGTTTTTCAAGGAATGGAATACTGTTTAAATGCCATCAGAGACTTGGGCTGAGGCAACATCAATAACAAATATTTCTATTGCTTTAAACAAAATGTGCATTATTATAATTGCAAATATTATTTGGAAATAGAGCCACCATTAATAGATTACTGATAGCTCAAGAATGTCAAGCAATGTATATTCAAGGCAAACACCACACATTCAATGGTCTGTGCAGTACCAGTTGGTCACAGTGAGTAAAGAATAGGGATACTATCATCTGCCAAAGTTAGGGATGAGAGAATGTGTCAATGATCTCTCTCTTGATGATTGCCTAGTGCTTAGTACTTGGAAGAGCATATATTTGGACATCAGGTAGATCCAAGTCATTTGTGGTGTTCCTAATGTTAAATGGTCCACTGACACTTGCTAGTCACGTACACAAGACTAACAGTAGTTTGTGTGAAGAACCAATAGCTGTGCAACTATGCCTCAGCAAGTGATAATAGCTTCATGAGAAGAAATGATTGAGAAAAGTAGCAGCAGAAAGTACATCCCAAAAACTTTGCATTGCACAGATGTGGAGGACTGCTGAATATTTTTACCATGGATGTTAATCTAATGGTAGGAGAAAACAAAGGTAACTTACTTTTTATGAGAAAAGGGGTAAATGATAGATTAGATAGAAGACTCATAAAATTTTAGAAGGACAGAAAATTAAATAAAAAGAACAAGATGGTGAGCACAATTAAATAAGGCCAAATGATGCAACATTGCATTAATTCAAAGCTATTATTACAGTCATACAGTTCCTTATGCTATTTGAATAACTACAGCTATCAGTTTCAGCTTCCCTAAACGTGATCAGAAACCTCTTAAAATTGTTGTGCTTGGGTTGACAGTTTGGAGAGATGCAAATTCACCTAAACATCTCTCAGACAATTAAACCAAAGCTAAGAAGCTCACCCTCAAGGAGAAAAAAAACTAATGGAATTACAGGTCAGTGGGTGGAAAGCTTTAGTGTTGTTACTACTGGGCTACCTTAATGTGGTTTTATTCTAAATTATTTCCTGGAGTGGTATTTAGAGTGTTGCTTTGATATCAACTGAGTTTCCCAGAGTAATGTGACTTTCTCTGTGATTATTGTCAATTTGCTGGTGAATTGAATTGCAGCATTATATGAAAAACTAAAGGTGAATAAAGGGATTAGGAACAGGGCTAGTGCATGGACTTAAAATCTATTTCTGGAGGACAAATACCAACTGGTGGAGTTTCACTGATTTGTTTTCCTTTTATCACTTCTTTCTAATTCTAAGTAACCTTTAAATAATTCTTTATAATGAAAACCATTCATTAATTTATTTGTGCACAGAATGAATTATTATGTATTAAAAGTATCAACTATTATTTGCTCTCTTTGTCGAGTATATTTGAGCTGCTGACTACAGTGAGCTTTTCATTGTAACAAATATTCCATCCTTTGTAATGAAAAGCACACTGTGGACAATATAGCACATCAAAGGAATAGAATAGGGTAGGAGGACAAAACTTCACCTGAACTGCTGTCCTTCTTGAAACACCTGGATTCATGCTTCCAGCAGTGGGTGGGGGGGGGGGGTGGTTCCTTCCCTCATTTGCAATATCCGGCAGAGTCATTGTGGAAACCCTCAAAACAAAGCAGTTGTTAATTCCATTTTTTTCTGGGCTTTCACAACTCTGATGCTCAGTGAAAAATCAGTTTAATTGGGGGAAGTGTCAACATTGAAATCTTGCTGTATGGAGTTCAGTTACAGAAGGATTTCACATTTAAATATAGTGCATTTCACGTATTTGGGATACAAAACAGTTCGCAACTGAAGTGTAGTCATAGTTATAACATAACCATATTAGCTACACATAGTACATATAAAGCTGGATCTCATAAACTGGAAATGGCCAATCATTCCCAATGGTGCAATTGACAATGGGATACATTCCTAATACAATATGCAACTTCATCCTCCTAGCATCTCAGATGTTTTTTAAACTCTTGCACAGAAGAAAGGGGTTTTGTATGCTGGAGGTCATTCACTGCAGCTCCAGCACATTACAGCAGGAGTTCCTCAGGACAGTATCCCAGGCCTAGCTACTTCCAGCATCCCACTTGATTCACACCCCTCAACATTCATTCCTTCCACCACTGATGCACAGTGACTGTAGTGTGTACCATGTACAGAATGCACTGCAATTACTCACCCAGGCCACCCTGACAGCACCTCCCAAACCTGTGTCCTTTGCCACAGGTAGGACATGAGCAGCAGGTGCATGGAAACATCACCACCTGCGGGTTCCTCTCCAAGTTGCACATCATCCTAATTTAGAAATATACAGCTGTCCTTCATAGTCACTGATACTAAATTTTAGGACTCCCTGCCCAACCTTACTGTAGGAGTACTTTCACCAGAAGGTCAGAGGTGGTTCAATAAGGCGATCTACTTCCTCCTTCTCGGGGGCAAATTAAGGACTGACAATATATATGCAGGCCTTGCCAATGTTGCCCATATCCCAATAAATAAATAATCCACTTGACAACATTAAAGAAAATATTACAGGTACTATAAATCCAAAATACAAACAGAAGCACTGGAAATATTCAGAAGCTCAGGAAAGAGAACAGGTGCTAATATTTACAAATCGTTGACCAAAACCTCTATCCCTACTCTTCTCCCTGTTGAGTAAAGCTTACAATTGGATCTTTCATTGACATCATTTATTTGAATCTATTGCCTGCATGCTGAAACCAAATGAAAACTTGTTAAATTCTAAATTTTTCATTAAATCCAAACTTGTCAAACTTGAATGATTTGCATTAGATAACTTTCATCACCGACTTCAGTATGTTTCCATTGACAAAGAAGAAATACATAGAAATCTATGCAATGTTATCATTTGTATTTTAACACCTTTGTGAAGTACAGCCATTTAAATTCTCAAGCCAATTAAAATTAAACACCTTTTTGAAAAACAATTTGTGAATCTTAATGTAGCAATATCAATTTCATTCTGTTTTGCATATTTTATTCTAATTGTCACCAAATCCTTCTTACAGTCTCCCCCTTAATGACCTCTTCCAAATTTAATTTTCGTTTATTTCCCAACCAACCTTTCCCTGTAATTACATGCTGTTGTAATTAGTTTTTTCTGTCTCACTATACAAACTTACAGTTTTCAAAATTATGTTAGAGTTAATTCATGCAAACTGAATTTGCAGGATTAATTAGAGAAGTATAATGTTATCCAAATTTGGAAAGTGACTGAAATGTCTGAAACAAGGGCAGTGAAGAGTGACATATGGTTTCCATCTGCTGGATATGTTATTTGACCACATAGAATACATGTTAGGTTTATATTACTAGCTCTCTCTCTCTCTCTCCTCTTCCACCCCTAAAACATTACTCTTTATGGGATATAGTCCCAAAAGCTGCCAAGTTCTAGTGCCTCACTTATCTGATGCTTTCTATAAGTGTGGATAGTCTCCAATTTCTTCCTCTACTCCAATCCATATGTCATGACCTGAATTTGAACCTTTCTCTCGTAAACATTTAGATTGTTTGGATTTTAATCAGCTGTTTGATCTTCACACCCTTTAGAATTTTCTATTAAATAATCATTAAAGAAATGTAGGATACGTGTAATTGGTAAAATTGGCTTAATTCGATGCAAAGCCATTTGGTGCTCACAAACCATTTCTATAGATCAGACATTTCCTTTGCACAAGCCCACTATTGGACAAGGCTGGCACCAGAAGAGAATGAGGAAATTCAATTCTTCTGTCAGAATGAAAGGCATTCAATAGCAAAAAAATGTTTCATTTGCATATTTTGTTAGTTCTTTCTCCCCATTGTCTTGAGAAGTTTATTAAATCTGGAATCATTTTCTATGGGTTGAATTTCCATCTGGTTATTTCCTGCTCTTCCACCATAATTTTGGTAGAAAATCTCAGGGAACCCTGGGAAAAAAATTGCAACCTTTAGTTATGTCATGTTTTTTGAGTTCTATGCAAGGGGTGAGGATCATTATAGGAATTCTAAGCCTCCGGCACTGCTATTACTGTTCTTTACTTAAGCTACATTACATTTATGTTTGGCAGCATTGAATGGTGACTTTACTGTCCAGTCCATAATTTATATTTTGCTTTTTATAATTTGTTTGCACTTGAAATCCAATCTGTCCAGTCCATTACTGAGAGAATTCAGCATCTGATGGAAACAGAAATTACTTTTGTGCTGCCAATGTCCTGAACAAAGGTTGTTGTAGCCTTGGCAAATCAATTTGCCAGACACACTTTACATACGTAGATAAAGTATTTGTGAAGAAAATAGCCTTATTTTTTGTATCTCAAATCAATATCTGACCCTATTATTTTAACCCTCCAGTCCAAGGTTGTTACAAAGAAGGTTACAGAGTGACGATCTTGCTGGCCTTGTGGATTTTTTTGGCTGTTTTGTCTGAAAGCATTGTGTCTGGGAGGCAAACAGTACACAAGATGATCAATGAAAAATGATATTGAGCTTGAGTAAGTCTACCTTTGGACTTGATACGACAGTTGTGGCATGGACAGGTCTTTTGGCCTATCTAAAAGAGAATATTTCTGGGTAATGGTTATGCATTGGCACTGACTGTTTTAATGATAACGTTGGAACAAAGAATTCATATTGGGTAGCATTGATTAGAATTGTACTCTTAACATTTCCACCTTTGATCAAAATTTCAGCAGCTAGGCATCATGCACTAATGTTAATCATGATTATGCTGATGGAGTGCTAAATAATTTAAAAGTAATCACAGCCAGCCTATTTAAAGAGAAAATCAATTTTAAATTCATTTGGATAAAAACCACACAGAGGACCTGTAAAAATGAAACACTTTAAGTAGAAAAATTACTGGTCCTTAAAGCTTAGTTTTTGGGTACAATAGGTGTTGCATCAGTTCCAAATTGGTCTCTGATGTGTGTATGCACAGCTGTGCCATGAATGTCATACTAACAGGGGAACTGGTGCATGCATACTAAAAGTGCGCTGACCAGGCAGATCATAAAAGAAACCAACAGGAAAACAGAACTGGTACCAGCATTGCCATTTTGGAGCATAGTGCTCCAGTTTTTGCAACTAATCCCATACATCTGGGCACCAGTTCAACAGCAGTAGGGGCCCAACTGGAACTATTTAAAAGGATCATCAACAATTTCAAGGCTAGTTGTTGATTGATTTCCCCTGGTTTGGTGAAATTGTGTGAAATTATGCTGATTTCTAGAGTTCCTTAAAGCTTACAGAGATTGGTGCAGTAAGTGCTAAAGGACTTCGTCACAACTTCAAGGCCTCTGCCTAAATCAGAGGCTTCCACATGGGGGTGCTTGAGTAGACATTTACCTTTGACTGCAATGTGGATGGGAGAATGAGCAGAATACATGTAGAGTACAACCAAAGTCTGGAGGAGGAAAGAGAAAAGGACCCTCAACAGGTGGTAATATTTACCCAGATTGTTCAGGAAGCAATTTTCGCACCTGAACCTCTGGGACAACCTCTGAGGTTTTTGTGCTTTCATAAGGATATGAAATCTTCCTCACTCAAATCTTTCACCAGTTTCAGTTGCAACTGCAATTTTGGAGAAGGCTGAGACCAATACCAGTGGTAGTCAAGAATCTATCAACTCTCATATTTTCAGTTTGTTTTAAGCTGAATTTGGAGATCTTTGTTACATCTTACAGTTTGCCATTCAATGTTACATAGGTGAGGTCATAAATATCTTCCGTTCAAAGTGACCTGACTACCTTCCATTCTCTCTCACATTCAGCAATAAGTTAATCAAGCATGGGGTTGCATTCATTCTCATGGTGTGTGTTCATTGATTATTTTACAGATATTGCAAGTGAACTCTGCCCGCACCAAGAGAGACTGGAAAAGCAAAAAGCTGCAGATGTTCTAAATCTGAAATAAAAACAGAAAGCGGTGGAAATACAGGGATGCTATAAGTTGTGGTCAAGGGGAGTGGTGGGGAAAGCAAAGGGAATGATGGCAATAATGAGTTGCATCTGAATTGGCCAGAGACTGAAAAGCAAGAAACTGCAGGTGCTGGAGATCTGATACAAAAACAGAAAATACTGGAAATACTCAGCAAGCCATAAGATAAGAAACAGTTAATATTCTGTACTGATAAAACCACACCCCCCCCCCCATAGCCATGAAAGATCATTGACCCGAAATGCCAACCAAACCCTCCCCCTCCCCCTCAGCCACAACAGACATTACCTGACCTGCTGAGCACCCCCAGCATAACCTACGCTTGCATCAGAAATGACTGGTTCTGATACAAACTTGAAAGCCTGAATTCAGTGTTGAGCCTCTTCAGTTTTCAAAATGTTCCAAATTATAATGAAGATTTATTGACCTAAAATGTTTTCTGCTTCTCTCTTCATACATGCTGCTCGACCTCCTGAATATTTCCAGCATTTTCAGTTTTTTTATTCCAAGGGGGATTCTAGTTTCTCAGTGCCCTGCTGGAATAAGACCATGGGTACTAAATCTTGTCAGCCACTGCGCAATATCTTGACAACAGGCAACATGCTTTCATTTGCTGACATAATGCTAACTCCATGTGAGCGAGGACAGCAGAAAAGGGCATTTACTCAGAAGGGTTAACTGCTGATAGCATGTTGTATAACCCTGGTGCAGAATCTGTGAACTCAATTACAGTCAGGCTGCTGCATAAAATGATAAAGGACCAGACCAGTGGCGTGCTGAAGCAATGATGCTGCTGCCCAAACAGCCCTGCTGTCTTCAGCAGAGCTGGTGGCAAGTTTTGCAGTGGCCTGCAGTGTTTTGCACAATTGCATCATGAAGACATGACCTTTGTCACCAGCTGGGTAATGAACAGCTGAAAATGGGAGGGGAAGGAGGAAGGAGGAAGGAAGGAAGCAAGCTCACTGGTTCCTTCCTTGCTGCCTTCCCAACTATTGTAAAAATAGCCTCCAGTCCACAATAGTCTCATACTTGACCTTCTCTCTATTGCTCATGTCACAACATCTCTGTTGTCACAAGGCAAAAATAAAACAGAAAATAATAACTTCTAGCAAGATTTATTTATCAAATCAGGTTATACTCTAATCATCCATGAGCACTCCTTTTGTGCTAGTCTCTGTATTACTTTGCCTATCCTATTGCTGCTGAACAGTGCTCCCCTAAAGGCTCTGAAACAACTGGTCAAAGGTTGCTGCCTTTCTGTGGGGAAGACTGTTGATCAACCTAGAGAATGACCACAGACAGCTCTGGGCCCAAAAGACTCAGATTCAGACTGGAACATCTTAGCATGAGGATCACCAGTCCAGATTAGCGTGAAGAAATAGCACAAGTAAGATGAATGGGAGAAAACAGGAGATTAATGTTTAGTAAGGCCAGAACTTTATAATCTGTTCAAGGGCAGATTGCTGCACTACTACGAAAAATGTGCAGGCCCCTTTGAATGTTGGTGTTCAAAAGTGTGTACACAGGATTGAGCTTCTTCTATAGAATTTAGACATTTGATGGCTTCTGCTTGTGCTGTATGCGATACTGAGACATTGAGCATCAGAGATTGCACTACAATTGAGTCCCTGTATGTTACTGGAGTTCTTCACCATTTCCATGACGGAAAGAATGGTCTCCAGTTTCTGCTCTAAGTCTCATGTTAAGCCAATGCTGCATCCATCCATGTTCCTTGATCTTTCACGCAGACTTTCTGTCTTCTCAATGCATCAAGAATTTCATTCTGCATTCCATCAACTTCTTTAGTTAGCTGTTCCGTCTCTGTGAGATGCAGATAGCTTGACTACACATCGTATATACCTTAATAATCTTGGAAATCATGTTGACATTAGGTGACCTGAGGAAAATCTTAAATAGATATTCATATGATTCACTGAACAGCCTTATAATGTGCCTCGGTTTAAGCTTCAAATAAATGCACTTGCAATGAAATACGTGTTCCCATTTTAACATAATCTGAAAAATGCAGCTAGTTTTTTTTAAATCCTGTCCCCTTTCTGTAGCTGTTATTAAAAGGATCAGTTCAAACTGAACATTAGCACTTTGGATTTACCTTTACCCATTCTTCATCCATATTTTGTGGTCTCCAACAGTCTAACCGTGTATTAGACTGAAAGAATCACAAGGTGTTTTTAGTTTGTTCATTTATGGATCTAATTCTATGCATATTTGCAATTGTACAGTACAAATAAATCCTTTGGGCATGATTTTTGCTTAACGTTGCTGTTTTACTAGCACTGTTTTATCCATGATTTTATTGCTGAAGACACTTGTTGTTTGATATGTTGGGTTTCTGTAAAGCAGTGCAGTAAGTCTTCTGCTACACTTGTGCAATTTGTATGCTAATTCAACTCGTACAGCTGATGCAAAAGTCACTACTATTTACATTATGGAACAGAGCAGTGGATGGGGAGACAGGGAGATTACTGACTTTCATAATTTTCAAACCAGGTTTTGCCTTTGAAAGCAGCAAAAAAAAACCCTGAAGACACCAGAAATCAAATGTTGACAGCAAATACTCAATGCTCAGATGTTCAAAAATAAAATAATAAGCATGTTGGACATTCTCCACCGATCAAGCAGAATCTGTGAAGGGAACATATTAGATGTGGTTTAGCCAAGGGGTCCACATTTAAAATGTTAATTCACCTGTTTTTACTTCTTGATGAGAATGTCCACCAACAAGAAAATATAAACTTTGGCAAACATTTCTTTGTAATGACAGCATAATTTTAAATGACATACACACTAGAGTCCTTACATGTTATAAAATTATCTTTCCTGACAGAGACCCAACAAAACTATAAAAGAAGGCAGAAGCATTACCAGCCACCAAAGGCCCAAGCCATCACTTTTTGGATAAACGGACATCCAACTGGCTCAGAAAGCTGTTGTCTTGTCAGGGACAACAGTGGGTTATTTTTAAATTAAAAGGAAGAATACAGCAGTCCATTTAAAGCCAATTTTTGAAAAAAAATACATGATAGTTCACTACGCTTAAACAAAACTAATCTGGGAACATTATCTTCATTCATTAATATATTATCCTTCATAGAATCAGTCTTGTATTTCATTATGGCAGGTGGACATATTTTCCATAGAAGTATTTCAGTATTAATAACCATCTGAGATAGTCGTAACAGGGTATCTCTTGGCATAATTGGCACGATATTCCTGCTGGACATCCACATCTTAGACTCAGACTTAATTTCTGAGGATAAGGAGATTCTGTAATTTGATTTACAACAGTTAAAGTGTTGGACTGACTGATCTTTGATGCTCAAAGATCATAATCCTGATCTAGACTCCTTTGTTTGCAGTCTCACCAACTGAACTATCCCTGCTTTCTGAGTTAGCATCTCCTTCCCCTCCTCTGGTTGATGACCCC
>JARFYF010000063.1:100382615-100392622 GCA_030265395.1 Rhina ancylostomus
ACTGCAGTATTTTCTCAAGGCAGAGTGCTCAACCCAGACCTCTTCAGCTGCTTCAAGAGTGAAATTCTCTCTATGATTTCAGAAGTAAGCATGTTTATTGATAAGTCAAAGTCGAGTTTATTGTCATATGTGCAAGTACATGAATGCGCAGATGCAATGAAAAACTTACTTGCAGCAGCATCACAGGCGCATAGCATCAAATAAGCAGCATTCACAAGAAAAACATAAATTAAACATAAAGTATGCAAAATTTTTACAAGAAAGAACGCAATTAGAACAAAAAATGCAAAGCCCATTGTAGTGCAAATTTGTCAAAGTGTTCATAGTGTTGGTGTACTGAGGTAATGATTCAGGTTATTAAGGCTGGTTCAAGAGCCAAATGGTTGAAGGGAAGTTGCTGTTCTTGAACCTGCTGTTGTGGGACTTTAGGCTCCTGTACCTCCTTCCTGATGGTAGCTGTGAGAAGATGGCATGGTCCAGATGGGGAAGATCTTTGATGATAGATGTTGTCTTCTTGAGTCAGTGCCTCTCGTCGATACTACAGATGGTGGTTTGGGGTGTGCCCGTGATGTATCAGGCTGAGTCCACTATTCCCTGCAGCTTCTTACATTCCTGTGTATTCAAATTGCTGTACCAGACCATGATGCAGCCAGTCAGGATACTTTTAACAGTACATCTATAGAAGTTTGTTCAAGTGTTTGGTGACAAGACAAACTTCCCTAAACTTTTAAGAAAGTAAAGTCACTGGTGTCAGGACAGGTCATCCAAAACATTAACACCCTGTGATTTAAAGCTGCTGTTCCTCTACACTGCCGATCTACCAGTGTGGACTGTTGCATATTTGCTCTCCTTTCCCTTCCTGAAGTCAACAATTATCTCTTTAGTTTTACTGATGTTGAGTGAGAAGTGGTTGTTGTGGCACCACTCAACCAGGTGTCCTATCCTGTACACTGACCAATCACCACCTGTGATTCGTCCAACAACCGTGATGTTGTTGTTGTGGCATGGGATCTGTGCTTAGCCACACTGTCACAAGTGTACAGGGAGTAGATCAGGGGGCTAAGCATGCAGCCTTGAGATACACCTGTGTTGATGGTTGGCAAGGAGATGTTGTTACCAATCCCCATTGACTGAGGTCTGCCGATGAGGAAGTCAAGGATCCATTTGCAGAGGGAGGTTGATGCTGCTCAATGAAAATCCTTTGGTAATGAAAGAATATCTGAAGTAAAACATGTTGGAAAAACTTAGCAGGTTTGGCAGCATCTAGGGAAAGCAAAACAGTTAATGTTTCAAGTCAAAGATCCTTGGTCAGAACTTGAAGCTTGATGATAAGTTTGGATGGGATGATTGTGTTGAATGCTGAGCTGTAGTTGATGAACAGCACAGTCTTATGTATGTGTACCTGTTGTCCAGAGCAGAGTGAAGAGCAGAGAAATCACATGTGCTGTTGACCTGTGTGGCAGAAGGTAAATTGAAGCAGATTCAGGTCTCTGAGATCCTCTCTGAGGAAAGTGTTGATTTGAGCCTAAACCAACGAAGCACTTTGTTATGGTTGATGTACGCAATACTGGACATTGAGGTAGGTCACTCTGCTCTTCTTGGGGACCGGTATAAAGGATGCCTTTTCGAAGCAGGTGGGAACCTCGGACATCAGAAATGAGAGGTTGAATAGGTCTGTAAAATCTCCAGCCAGTTGTCCCCACAGATCTTTAGTACTCAGCCAGGTACAGCATCTGGACCAGATGCCTTTCTGGGGTTGACCCTCTTGAAGGATGCCCAGATGTCAGCTTCAGAGACTGAAATTACAGGGTGATCTGGAGATGCGAGGGCTTGTGTCTGTGTGTCATAGTTCTCCCTATCAAAGCATGCATAAAAGGCATTAAACTTATCCGGGAGTGATGAGTCATTGCCATTTAAACCAACTGATCTCATCTTGTAGGAAGTTATATTGTGCAAGCCCTGCCACAGCTATCAAGCGTCCATCCATGATTCTTGTTTAGTCAGAAATTGCCTCTTTGCACTTGCAATAACCTTCTGGAGGTCATATTGTTACTCTGTACCGTTATTGTTTTTACCTGTACTACCTCAATGCACTTTGTACTAACTCAATGCAACTGCACAGTGTAATTGACCTGTACGATCAGTATGCAAGACAAGTTTTTCACTGTGCCTCAGTACAAGTGACAGTAATAAGCCAATATCAATACCAATATCTGGATTTCTGATATGACTCTGGGTCGCCAGCCCTATACATCACAGACCTAGCCCTCAGCAGATTATGAACCCTTTGGTTCATCTACGGGAAGGCACGGAATGTTTTTGTGGGTCCACACTCATCCATGCATGTCCTTATGACATCGGTAATCACTGTGGCACATTCACTTAGGTCAATTGACGAATCCTGGAACATGGTCCAGTTCACCAACTCGAAGCAATCCCATTTTCACTCCTCTGTCCTTCCTGTCCAGCTCTTCATAAACCTCTTCACCAATGCTGTGCTCTTCAGACTCTGTCTCTACGTAGGCAGAAGAAGCACATCAGGGTGGTCAAATATAGCAAAGTGCAGGGATAACTGCACATGGTTCTGTTTATTTAGCAACACTTTGGATAATACAGCAACCACGCCCACATGCCGCAAGTTCTGGAAAACCTCAAGCATGGCAAGAAAAATAGCGAGTGATATGTGCACTCCCAAATGCCAGGTAATGGACGCCTCTAGTAAAAGGAAGACTACTCATGTTTCAACATCATGAATTTCTTGAGGGTCTTCACTGACCAGAAAAATCACTGGAAGCCATATAAGAACAATAAGTACAAGAAGAGGTCACAGAATGTGAGTGCTTTGGTAGGTGACAAATCCCCTGATTCCCCTAAGGTGTCCCATCATCTGAAACATGCAATCTATCAATGTTCTGAAATTAAATTTATCTGTCTGGAGGAGCTCAGTTCCAACTACAATCAAGAAACTCAACACCATCAAGATCAGTGTAGTATGCTTAATTAATACCCTATTCACCATCTGAAACATTCATTCCCCTTGGCACTGAAGCACTGTGTGCACTATCTACAAATACATTGCATCAACTCATTTTAGTTTCTATATTAGTAATTCCCAAATCCATGACTTCTCCCATCTAGAAGGATAAGGTAGATGAAGAAAGTATTGTTTGCAAGCTCCCCTCTATGTTATGCACTGTCCTGATTTAAGAATGCATGCTAGTTCTTTTATTGTCATAGGGTCAAATTTCAAACTTATTTCAAAAATAAGTTTTTCACAGTGGCACAGTGGGATACCCTCAGCACACAGACAGCAAGGGTTCAAGAAAGTGGCTCAGCACCAACATCTCCACGGTAATTAGGGGTGGGCAATAAATGCTGCCCTTCCAGGTGGGACTCACATCCCATGAATGAATTGAAAAAGAATCAACACTTAACATTTTCAACCATCTGGTAGAAGTGTAGAAAGATCATTAACCCATCTGTTGAATGTACAAAACTTTTATAAATTAACAGAGCAAAATATAAAGATGGTTATTTGCTTGGGAAAATAAAGGCACTTTGCATGTATATGTAGGATATTATCACTTCCATAGGCATCATAAAACAGATTATTTTTGAGGTTATTCTTTATCTTAATGTAATAGCATGGAGAAGCTGGCAGTTGGTATAATATTAAAAACATCACCATATAGCTGGTTGTGTGATAGGCACTGAATATGCAGAAAAAGCAAAAAAGTTGGTAATGGACCACAATTTATTTTCTATTTGAAAAACTGGAAGACCCTAATATCACTGTCTAAGTATTTTCAAATGATGGTGATGATCGAGTAGCAGTGGTAGTAGTTAATGAGTTGTCATCTGATAAATGGAAAAGACCTAAGGTGAAGAATACCTCTACATTGGTGTATGGATACTCAAACCTCAAAGGCAATCTGATATGCAATCAGAACTGCATTGAGATTTCTCTTACTTCCTTGCAAACCACAATGGAAGGTTCTTTGAGTTGTACAGGAGAGTGCATTACCTGTTCCTGATGATATTATTGAGCAACGATTGCCTGCAGCATAGTCTGCCATTATACACACAACCAGCTTAGTGATACATAAAACAGAGACTTCTGCAATCTAGAAGACATGATTCCATTGTTGAAATAAGAACAATGTGATTAAAATGCCAGCTTCAACTTATTTAGTAAACCATGCAATAAGGATTCCATATCCTAATGGATGTCTACCCTTATAATTTTAAATAAACCAATGACTTGTATGGGGTATTCCTGCAGTAGCAGTACAGCAGCTGGACTGCCTTTATGGTCAGCAATCATTTTGCACCACTGCGCAGGCTTTGAAAGGATTAAGGTACATTGCCTTTGAATGATTACAGCAAAAGAAGACCACTGGCATTGATGTGTGTTCACCATGATTAATTTTACATACAATGAGTCTTTTGCATTACACTTGCAGGAGCTTTCTTTGCATTTTCCTCTCTGTTCAGTTTGATAGCTTTTGTGGTAGCAAAATACATTCAACGCAAACATCAAGTCATTTTACAAATGAATAAAATTAATCCTCTTTTAATAAATCTGGACGTCTGTGATTCCTTATTTGTGCAGAGACAAAAGCATCAATAATGCAAAAGCCAATTAAGGTGCTGAAATGTTCCCTGGATGCCTGAAGAGGCCCTGAAGCATTGCCATTGAGGACAGTGGTGACCTTCATTGTTTGAACACTGTATATGGCTGATGATCTTTCAGTCTCCAGTCATTGCTTTTCTGCTGGCTATTAGCCTTCTCACATGTTTCTCCTCCACAATGTGCATATAGCTGCCTTCCTTGCAGCTGCAGTCACCAAATGGGAACAGTTTAGTCTGAGACTCCTATCATATTTATTCTTCAAGCACCATCTCCCATTCCTGCTCCATTGACATCAATCCACCCATGGCTATTACGCTCACACTTTGTAGTTCACACAGTGGAGTAAACTGCTGATTTATTTGAATTGATTGTGCTGCCGTGGAATGCTACACATATTCACAAATAATGCCCTTAACAAGTCAAAGTTCCTGCAATTACCTCTCAGGTTCAATCATCTGTTTTGAATGATTAACTGTCAGGGTTTACTGTCAGTGCACAAAGTTAGTGAGTTGTCACAAAGTGGGGTCTTAAACTGAATATTTTTTTAAACAATGTATTGTTGAGAATTTGGTCAGCTGGGACTTTGATGCAGAGGAGAAAGGAGATGCTGACACTTGTCTTTAATACTTGTTAGTCTTTGACGCAACATTTTAACAGTGAGTGCATAAAATTTTGTTCAGTCTTTTAATGTATAAGGTATTGGATATTCCATCATGGTACCAGTCTGGAAATTTCTGATCTTGCCGGATAGCAGAAATTAAGCAGAATCAGGCCTGGTTAATAGCTGGATAGGAAACCAAAATGCAACAGCAGTTGCAGTATCTTTAACTGGTTTAAGGGGAAGTGGATGCCACAAGGCTATTCTGCCACTTATATGGAAACCATACATCAGTAGTCATTGTCTATGGTTTGACTTTATAGCAGAACAAGCTGTGAGCCTCAACCAGAAAATGAGGGTGTCTGACGACGTTGAGATTGTCTCAAATAAACATGCTTCTGAAAAATATGAGCTGCTAGAGAAACTCACCGAGTCAGGAAGCAACTGTGGAGGGAAATGGACAGTCAATGTTTTGGGTTGAGACCCTTCATCTGGACCAGCTGAGTTCCTCCAGCAGCTCTTATTCTGCTCCATATGCCAGAATCTGCATTCTCTTGTGTCTCTATGCTTCTGTAAAATTCCCTATTCTTAATCTCTCTTAAAATCAGAGAGCTGGAATGCAAGATGGAAACTACCACATTAGGGATGGGAGGAGTTTATGGGGAGATTCTGGCAAACTTTGAGTTCAAAAAGATTTGATGTGAGAAATAACATAGACTAAGGGAAGTAAAGTGATGTAACCTAGAGATAAGTGAGAAGACCTAGAGAATGTACAGTATATCCTTTCTATTAGGTAAAAAGTACTTGCTACCTGTGATGAAGAAGGTAATGACTAATGGAAGAGCAGCCAGAATGCAGCCAGACAATGATTGTAACTTGGTTGCTGTAAAGTATCCAATAATTAAGGCATGGAGAAGATCACTTGCAACTGGAATATAGAGTCCCATGTGGCAAGTTGCCTAACTAGTGCCAAGGTTGCAAGCATTTTAAAGAGGTTTTCACAGCTGTTGAAGAGGGAGGGGAAGGATTGAATTGTTATGATCCATGTTGGGAATATAAAGGGAGAACATAAGCAAGATGTCAGGTCTAGGGAGTACCAAATTCTAGGTCCAAAATACGAGAACACATCTCCAGGGTTTATAATCACTGCATTCTAACCTGGGCTGGGTGAAATTTGTCATCAGAATAAGCACATTAGGGAAGTAAAAATTCAGCTGAAGGACTGGTGTGGGAAAGATTCCATTTTACAGGTTATTGGTTCCATTTCACAGGATATTGGCACCAGTAATGGGATAAGAAAAAAAACTGTATCATTGGGATGGACTCCAGCTGGGTTAGTTTTATGTTATAACACCACACAAACAAAGGAATAATCTGATGCTAACTGCTACTCTAACTGTTACATTAACTCACTTGGTCTCACCTTATCAGAGACATTCCCTTTGTTCTAACTGACCTTCACCCACCTTCATTCCTACTGAAACCTTTGTTGTTTTCTCACTTTCCCAGTTCTGATGAAGGGTCTTGGACCTGAAGCATTAACTGCTTCTCTTTCCACAGACCTGCTGAGTACTTCCAGCATTTTCTGTTTTTATTTCAGATTTCCAGCACCTGCAGATTTTAGGCTTTCATTAAGAACGATGCAAGGTGCTTCTGTCTCATATGCTCTTCCAGCTTGCACAGTGGGTTTCACTTACTGTACTGAAAATGGACGCAATATTATTTTTCAGTGTTTAGCCTTTCCATCTGCTATCATTTGGCCTGCTCTCCATGTATGAATCAATGACAGTACCAAACTGTTTCAAGAGAAAGTGGGCACAGACCAATCATCCTAACAAGGACTGAGAATATGGGACACTGTTCCAATGTAACATGGAATTAATATTAGCAATTAAAAAAGATGGAATATTGAACAAGATTTTTGGGTCTACCCACAAATCAATTTTTCTTGGTGAATAATCTGGAAAATGGTTTATATATGTATTGAAAAATTAAACTTTGCAGACAAATCCTCTATGTTGAGTTTGTGGCTGCAACCCATTCAATTTATTCCTTAAACTCAGTGAGTTTGTATAAAGAATGCTTATGTGAGCCACACATACTTCTGCCCTAATGTTTTAGTAACAATCTTTTTATTTCTTATTTCTCTTTTTTCGTTTAATTACATCCTTCAGTTTCCTTTTTCATGTAGTACTTAAACACCATCTCTTATGAATTGTCCACCTTTTTCCCTGTCATTTGCTTCAGACTTACCACTAATGCTACCTTTTCCCCTAAGCCCACCCACTTTTTAACCTATTTTATTATTCTATAACCTGCGCCTAACCCAGCTCAGTTGCAGCAAGGCAGTGGGATGCAGCCAGCAGCCCACACTATATTAATAGTAAAAGAAAACTGGGAACAAACATAGATTACTTAATAGCATTTGTGTCACAGCAATGATAATAAACAAAGATATGAATGGTAAAATGTATTGAATAAATGTGCTCTGAAGCGTTAAAGACTGAATGATCAGAGTCCTAGAGCAAAGGCATGTGCAGTAATATTAACAGTCCTGTAGTTGGAACATTAAACACAGAAAGGAAGAATACAGAAACATACCTTTTCTTTCTCTCTGAGAACACAAAGCAAATGAATTCATGTTATAGGCATTGCTAATAGCAAGGTTATGGGACATGCACATTAGGCCAGGCTATATTAATAGAAAAAGAAACATTGAGCTAAGATTATGAAAGGCAGAAACAACCTGTTCTGACAGAGTAAAAAAGAGTGAGTTACTTAAAGCTGGATAATTCAATATCCTTGAGGAACAATGCCTCATCTTCCATCTGGGCATGTTGCAGCCTTCTGAACTCAAAATTGAATTTTCAGTTTTTATTGCATTGCTTTTGCTGAGGTAAAGGTGTGGAACAGCCCCGGCTTTTGAAATCACTGGGAAAATGGGACCTTAATAAAATTCATGGAAACAATTTAATGAATCCTGGGCTAAATCCATATACACACTGTGCAATTCTATTCAATCTGTATTTAATGAAATATTTACTGATGTAGGCTTGAATATAAAATAAATCAGATTCATTGTGCTATCACATCACCATTTCCCTTCATAAAACCTGCTTCATCTTGACAACTAACTGTAGGGAACATGTTTTTAAATTATTGTAAGCACCTATGTTTAAGATTCTACAAGATACACTGACAGTGAGAATGGACATTATTATTCATGGATTTCTTAACATATGTTGCCATCAGCTCTTAGAGTTTTTCTGACATCTAACTTGTTCTTTTTTTATGATGATTAACTCTTTCAAACTTTTGAATAATATTTTGTGAAATAATGAATTCTATTGTGGTCTAATTACAGTGTCATTTTATATGATTTTAAACTTATTGCAAAATAAAACACAAAAGTAATTGAATTTCCCTTCTTCCTAATTTATAAGTGAGCTTGATTTTATACTTAATAAAATAAGACTTATAAATGTTTATTTTTATCCAAAAAGTCTGTATATATAAAGCTGAGCAATATTTTACCGCATTCTTGATTGATTAATATTACATCATTTTTTATGTAATTTTTAAAATTAGATTGATACTTTGGTGCTCCACTAGACAATCTCATGAATCCAGAAGAAATTTCACAAGGATTAATCTTCAATCATTTTTTCTTTGCATCATTCAGCTCCCTTTGGACATTAAATAAATTGTTAAGGGAATGACTGGGCTAATTATAAACTGTGAATTGTAGAAATGGTCTTATTCTATATTTTCTTCCATCTGTAAGAACAAAATAGATTACTCAGTATTATTTAAAGCACAGAAATCTGTAATTTAGCTGAACTAATCCATGATGGTGTTAAAGCTTCCCATAAACTTTCTCTCATTATTATTTAACAAATTAGATCAACATCTTTCTACTCCTTCCTACCTCCTGTATTTATCTAGCTTCCCCTCAAATGCATTTATGCTCTTTCACCTCAAGTACTTATTGTGACAGTGAATTCTACCCTTGAACCACCCCTTTGTTTTATTCTGAATTTCTATTGGATTTACTGGTGATTATCTCATGTTCATCATCTTTAGCTCTGGGTTCATCCACAAGTAATTACATCTTCTCTATGACTCCCTTATTAAGTTATTTTGTCATCAGAAAATGTAATGTATCCTAAGTTGAATTTTGGAAACCACTGAAGTGCTCATATAACTTTGAACAAGGGTGTCCATTCAAATTCTAACAACAGGGAATTCAACATGTATGGTGGCTTAATCATAAAGATAGACATGATGTCACTCCCTTGTCTGACATGATTTCCCATATGAACTAATTACTGCAGTTTTTGTGTCCATCTCGGAAACCCTATTGCTGAGTCTCATACTTGCTCATTGGTCTGGCAACCCTAACTAACGTTCCATCAGATTTCTTTTACTTCGAGTCATTGCCTCCTGCTTCAATAGCTGATCTTCTGCTCTCCCCTATAAGTTATGCTGTATAAGCTGAATCACGTGTGAAGACAATGATACATTAACAGCTCTGTTGAAGGATAGCTAAAAGTAGAGTGCAGAATCATACTGTATTTAAACAAGAATTTAGAAAATCAATTATTCATTTTGAAGCTAAAGTAGCCTTGGAATACTTGCTCCTTCAAGGCTTCTTTTAACACATATACATATACCTCCACTGCTCCATTAGAAGTAGGATGATAAGGAGGAATCAATAGATGTTTGATGACATAACATAAAATTATCAAAGATCTGCAGTCTATTGTGGGATACAAA
>JARFYF010000063.1:100451244-100477649 GCA_030265395.1 Rhina ancylostomus
TCTGTGTTAGGAAAGTATCAAAAGATTCCGCAGCTCCTGACTGAAAAAAAACTGGGAACATTTAACTGTTTCATTTATCAGAAGATTGTAATGTGCTTGAAAAGGATCAACTGCATTCTCCAGGGTAACAGTTGAGTTTTATGTTATGGAACAATCCAAGCCCTTGTGGCCCCCAAAAATAGTTACTTTCATCTCTTCTAATTTCTCTTATGGAGCGAATATCTTGTTTTAAGTTTTCTCTTCCCTATCTCCATTCCTTTGGCTGGTTACCTGCCTGGAAGTTCAGTGGCTGGATACCTCTATTTGTTCCACAGTGCAATAATAAATCTCACAGTTCACATCCTTGTGGTATTTGTCGTCTAAATTTCAGTTTCATTAACTACCACTCTGACTCTATTTATAACTATCACTTTCTGAGATATAGGAGGATAGCTGTTAAGTCAAACTAACAAAGTGTTTTATTAAACAAAAGAATCTCTGGGGGACAGTGCATTTTCACTTCCTGTCAGTCAAAACTCGCAATTTAACAATGTGTACTTGGAGAGCAGATGGTCACATTGTGCAATTCTTAAAGGGGAACATGTCCATTACACAAGCCACATATTCCATTCAATATGACACAAGGTGCTGACCCATAAGATGTGGAAAATCTTGCTATGATCTGCAGACTGTTCAAGAGCTTAGATTTCTGATCACAACCCAATAGGACTTGACTATATTTGCCAGGTTCGGGTTAGGTTTGCATTCTGCCAAAGCATTACAATTCAAGTAGGGCAGTGTTGTGTCCACTCAACTTGTGTGTTTATTGTGGACTGTGCTAGATAGTCAGTCAGCCAACGAGCAGCAGAAGGACTTGACCCAGGATGTGCGGATGATCTTCAGGTGTTGATTCCAAGTTTGACTTAGTTTCAGTGGAAGGTGTGTTACTCAGCAAAGGAGTAACATGACTTTGCCTGGGATTGGGGAGCACTTTCCTGGGCATCAGCTTCAAGTTTGCTTTGGCGCTATGATCAGGCAGTGACATCTGACTATGGGGAAGGTGGATGAGGGATTTCACTTAGGCGTAGAGTATTGTTTTCTGGCATGGAGCTCAAATCTGATGGTGTCAGCATCTGGGCGCAATATTCAGTCATAGTCCAACCACTCTGCCCCATCGAGTCTCTACCTGTTTCTAACCTCTTTTTACCCCTTTCTAAATATTCTTACCTTGTTGATAACTTTTTTTGTATTCAAGTCATATTCATCAGAGGCACTTACCCAATGACTTCTATGCAGTGATGTTTTGCTTAGATATCGAAAGAAAAGACATTCTCTGCCACCTTTTAGAAAAGTTGTTAGTGAAATGAAGTTAATTTAATACAAGTGACATTGAAAAATTGTTTACCATCAATTCCATGACTATGATTTCACAAAGCAGCTTATCTATCTTGTGAAATGTGAAACTACATTGCTTATGCCATAACATCCATGTAAATCTGATCTTTAATTGCTTACAAAAAAAACAACAATAAAACACAAGCTTAGCAAAGCAATAAACAGCCGCAGAAGGAATGTGGCACTCTGTGAAGTTTGCCTCATGTTTCTCTATGACCTCCCATCTTATTTATAGACAGAATGACAAGTGTTTGAGTGATTCAGGTTCACTGCACATGTGTGCTGATCAATCATTTGAACTAAATTTATATTTCTTTTCCCAGTGTCAGTCTGCACTGTAGGGAATTTCTAACCTTGACGATTGTGAGATATCATTCCTATTAATCCATCCTTAAGACTGCAGCTTATCATGTTGTCATTAAGAGACTCTAAAATCATTCATCTACCTACTCTATTGATTTGAGACATGCTTTATATATTTACGAGCAACCATTTTGCTGTCCCAACAGGCCGAAGAGAGCACTTGTACTCATCTGTCAGTTAAAGAATGCATATGCAAGCAGTGTACACCATGTACTGAAGTTGATCCAGGCAAACATGCTCAATGTGCTAAAGGGTTCAAGTACCAGGAAATGTCTGAAAGGTTGGAGAGTTAGCAAAGAAGATAGTTGGAACTTGGTAGAGTTGTGGAATAAATTAATCAGAAAAGTTTATTTCTTTAATTCATTCATAGGATGTGGCTGTTCATGGCAAGACCAGTTTTTTACTGTCCATTCTCACTTGCCCTTGAACAGAGTGTTTGCCGAGTGCCATTTCAGAGGGCCATTGAGTGTTAATCATTTTGGTGTGGGTCAAGAACCCCACTTGAACTAGACTGGGTAAGGACAGCAGGCCATTGGTGAACAATATGGATCTTTACGACCGTCCAGTAGTTTCATGGCCATTACTGGCTTCTTTTCCCATCTCGATTTTTATTTAATTAATTCACTGAACTTAAACACCCCAGCTACCAGAGTGGTATTTAACTCATGAAAATATAAAAACAAAAGATACAGGAGCAGGAGTCCTTCAGATCTGTTCTGCCAATCAATAGCTGATAAGCTCCAAATACCTACATAATTGTTCATTCCCCTTAGCTTATATAGACTAGCATCTTCAATTGCATCTTAGCATTAGCATAGTGAAGGTGAAATATGTGGCTCATCTTCCTGGTGCTGAGCTGAAGACCACAAGCCTTACATTTTTTCCCATCTCTGCATTCCTCATTTACAGTATCCCACAGTTTAGGGAAGATTGAGACTTATGCCCACAGCCGATATCTTCAGTGTGATTGAACTTCTGGATTCATTTGGTGGCAGATCACTGGTATAGATTGAACAAGGCTGTGGATAGTACAGACCTTAACACAACATGGTCTTTAGTTTGTTTCTCGTGATGGTTTTTACATCCATGTGCTTTAGAGTAGCAGTTGAATTATATCAGTAACCCATGGTGGGAAGACTCTTAATGGCTTAATAAGCAGACCCAATTGCCACATAGATTTTATGCTGCAGTGTAGACAAGAAATATAGTGCCTCTTCTCATGTTTTCTGCAAAATATTTTTGATGATTGTGATTGGCGCTGGTACCTTGTCGCATGTATTTTAACTGCTTCCAAAGCATGATCCAAGATTCAGAATCCACCTCAGATGTCACCCTTTGAAGAATTAAGCACACTGGTGCCTTGATACATAGAGAGAACAGCAATACTGGATGGTAGCTTGATATATGATTTGGGTCTTTACCAAATTTTGAGAGAAAGATGACTCTTAATATACACCAGATATTTGGCAGTTTTATTTCATTGTCGACCATTAGGAAGAACTGAGCGAGCAAACATGAGCTGGGACACCAGGTAGAGCTCTCTGGTTTTCTTTAAATAGATCAGTGGGAGTACATAAGTGTCATGGTTCTGAGTTCTGGCCCTCATTGAGCTCCATTAATGCCTTGTTGTACAGCACATGGATTCCATGCTGGACTGATTGCATAACAATACACACTTGAGCCCCATCAGGGGCCGAGCATAAGTACCTGTGTTTCTCTGGCACTAGTTGCTAGAGTATTGGTTTACCTTTAGGTATATTTTGGTTCTAGTTGCTTAGAGTGGTTTACTCTCAAGCAGTCCTGTGTTGTCTATTCCTTTGTGAAGATCCAGTTTGTGTTGGGATTCCTCTTCTGATCTCCAAGGCAAGATTCCTTCCAGTTACTGCCTGCGTTTGTCCTGAGGAAGTATCCCGACTCCAGTCTTGTATCGGTGTGCCACATTTGGCTTCTCTGTGCATTTGCTCTCAATCAACAGTGTGCCCATTTTCCCTTGGGTTGTGTTTCAGAGTAATGAGATGCATCAGCACTTAGTGTATTATCGTGGTGACTTATAAGTCATTCACTGACACTCAGTTCTTTTTCAGAGCCCAGTTACCCATCTTGACCTGATGGAAACCCCATAAATGTGTGGGTTTGGTGTGAGCGGGGATCAAAACATTGTGTTGGACTCAGTTTGGATTCAAATTGCCTATCATCAAGTAAGATTTGGATGGGGTTTTTAATTTATACTGAAGCAAATCTCTACATTAAGTATTCAGTTTAGTAGTGCCAGTGCATTGTGCTCTGCCTTTGAAATTCAATGTCATATACCAATTCCTAGGATATACCTATTCTAAATGACTTCATGACACTTAAACATGGATTATGTCACTGAGCCAAGAATAGATTGTGTTATTGTATCACAAAGACAATTTCCACTACTTGTTAGTGTTATATTGCACATTACATTTTTTTCTTTGCAGATAATTAGTCATTGCTGACTATATTTTTTCCTTTGTGTGGTCTGTACAGGTGCTATAATGGCCCAGTTCTTCATTGTGCCAGGAAATACCTATGAATCCAAAATACTTTATTGAACCTGCACAATAACGGTTTGCTGACAAAGGAGATTCTGAGTGAAGAGTGGTCACTGGGGGCAAACAAAGGAAACTTAAGGGGGCAACCAACCTTGCACTGCTTTTACAAAGCAGCTGTCAAGTAATTTTGATCATTACTTGGGAGCAGGTTTCTTGCTGATTAGCTTGGCCAGGAAATTAAGTACAAATCCAGTCCTGCAAAAGAGGAATAACATTAAATAAATACTAAAGTGTGAAAACAAAAACATTTCTCATTATATTACATTAATCATTCTTCATTTTGCATTCTGGCAAAATAATTAATCATGAGACATAGAAATTGTACTCAGCCAATGGACTTTTGATATTATTTTCTTTATACTAAATATGTTAATTACCATCTTTATACTCCTGAAAATATTCTTATTTTTCATGACATTTTCTGTGGATGAAAAAGTGAAGTTATTTACTTAAGACAGAATTATCCTCCTTCACAAATAATCCATAATAATTTATTTAGTACATAAGTGATTCAGTGCTATTTATGCAAACAGTAAGTGAAAATATAAGCATTATTTTATTGATTTCTGCAGTTCATACTTTTAATTTTTTTTTGGAAAACAACTATCACCTCCAAAGATGTGATAGCAGCAAGGCTGATTTAATTTCTTCAGCCATTACACTACTGCTTGCAGTAGGTTGACCTTTTAAAAAGTGCCTGGATTAAACTGAGTCACCATCAGTCTGCTCAGTATCTATTTCCATTAATCTGTATAAATAGCACTTTTAATTGCAAATTAATAGGCAGTCACTTCAGAAATGTATGCATGAATCATAGATTTTTCAGAACAGGCCAAAAAATGAAGCTTAGTCACACGGTTTGCAAAAGCAAATTCAAACTTCTTTGTTTTTCTATTTCCAGCAAACAATGGGCACTCCTGTTAGTAAATTCATTGGGCCTATCACAAAATCACACTGAGAGGACAGTTTGACAGAAAATCTCCATAATTAATGGTAGTAAATAATTTCCCATTTTTATTTCCATGAGGATTTACATTCACTGCTGATCATGCCATCTCAGTTGAATGCACAGAGTGAAGCACAGGATTTCAAAAGGAAAATGAGAATCAAAAAGTTACCATAATACAAATTTTCACTTTATCAGATAAAGCATATGTATCTTACTGAAGAAAACAACAGTTGAATGCAATTATGATGCATCAAATGATCATAGGTACAGAAATTGACTTAAATTATGTGTAGAATATTACAATGGTAGTATTTGTCCAACGACCATCTGGAGTAAAACATCCATACATAAAATGTTCTCCAATTTAGAGAGCAGAAAGAATGTTCCAGATATGATGCACCACCATGGTGGAATTAATCCAATGGAAACAATGCTAAATGCCAGAAATTTTGTATACAAGCTTAAACTCATTTAAATGTAAATTGGGCTGGTTCACAAGTGTCAAAGACTTTTGCACTGCTTTAAAATGTTGTTGACAGTCAAACAGATTTAAAAATTATTTGAACAGATGCTATTAATTGAAATATTTTTAAATAAAATGCTTTTAAATCTGTAATACACTAAAGCAATTTGTTATTTTGCTTTATTTTAATTCATTTTAAGCAAAAAATTACCAGGGTCACCTGTAGTATCAATACATCCAATCCTTTAATGATTTTGATGTTGCAACGGGGTTTAGGGACAGAAGGTTCCAGAAGGAGGTGGTTGGCAAGAGAACAAACTGGCTCTGTAATCTGTCTCATGATAAGTATCTTTATTGACAATTCAAATGAGTGAATATTTCCAGTTTCTTAGAGAGTGAATAAGGAAGAAACTGTGACATTGTGCACTCGACAATTAACCACGGTGTAAAACTGAGCGGCCAGGGGCAAATGAATCCAGTCACTCTCTCCAGCATGCCAATGCTCCATCAATGGATTCAATGGTGAGTCCAGTGGCAGGGTGATGAGTGAGATGCCTGGAAGTCCAAGACAAGCTCAGCTGCAAATGGTTGATGGCTTATAGATTGGCTTACAGAATCATTGGTAGTTTCACCCTTAGTTTCACCCTTTACATTGCATGAGACTTAATATCTTACCTTTTATATCCTCTTATGAAGTAATTATGAGAATTTCATAATATAGGACTTACTACAACACTACTTTGTCCAACTTCTAGACAATGTCAGATAGCAGTAACATTAACTTTCTGATCTATGATTATGATTACCGTAGGGTGTATTATTTATTGTGGATGCTTCGAGGTGTGGGTGAAGAAATTGGTGGTTATATCTCAAAAGCCCATGTCAAAACTGCAACATGCCAAATTTGAAATCATAATTCAGAGCCTTCTGAGGATATGTAACAATTTATTATTGACAGTTATTGATTTTGCTGAATTTAGTTATTTTCCTATTTGTATAGGGATTGACTTATTTCTCCAAACTAAAACCATGAGGTTGATTTTAATATATAACATAATGCATAATTTCAACAATAATAGGGAAATTCAACTCACCAAGTTGTCTGCCATTTCATTTCTCCATTGGAGATCTCCACAAACCATACTTATAGGAAGAGCAACACTTGTGGGTAGGAAGTGAACCTCAAGAAATAACATCTACTGATTTGCAGTCACCCAATTCTCTGCCTGATGGAACCCTATTTCAGGTTAAAATCAACCTCATGGTTGTAGTTTAGAGAAATAAGTCAATCCCCATACGAATAGGAAACTTACTAAATTAAGCAAAATTAATAACTGTCAATAATAAACAGTTACATATGCTCAGAAGACACTGCAGTATGATTTCAAATTTGGTATTAGCTCAATATAGGCCATTATGAATTATACCCAATTTTCTGTTCTATGGATTTATAACAACTTCTAAGGACTCTTGTGTCACTTATAAAAAGGTTCACTGAAAAAACAGTTTGCACTACAAACAAATGCCGTGATTACATCTGCCCCAGATCAGTCAATTCCATGGGTCTTCTTGAAATCTTGGCTTAATGCTGCTGTAGGGACCTTTAGGTTTTTCCACTACAATAGCCCTCCCCCAACATCTCAGCATCCTTCCTCCAACTCTCCAAACAAACATGTCGCACCCTCACCCCCACTCCCCTAGTCCATGCTGTTTCTGTCTTATTGTGACAAACAGGTAAGGAAAAGAAAGACAAAGAAACTTTCTCAATCATTGCATGAACTGGATTTTCCCAATAATCATTCACCAGCAAGATGTGATAGTCTGTGGCTTTTCAGTGCTTCTCATCTAAGTTTATATACATTTTAGACATTACTGTTGATTGGCCTATTATTGCCTCAGGTCTTTGAATGCAATAAGCTTGCTAGATCAGTTTCTATTGTTTGTGATATTGATAATTTTCTCTTATGAATGGTGGAACTATCTCCTCACTTTCTGTTGTATTATATATTTCTTAGCTGTACATTTACTTGTGATTTTGAGAGTAGTTATTGCTATGGAACAAAAAAAATAACAGAATTATAACCCATATATTAAAACATGTAAAGCAGGTGGAAAGGTCCCCCATTTTCCCATGGCTTACTATAGCTATTCCCAAGCAAATACTTTCAACCATAGAATACATAATATATTGGATAAACAGCAGGTTTCTAGCACATCTTGATTATCTGAGGATGCATGGAAAGCTATTGTTTGTGCTCCTTTGGAAGTTGGAACAGGAGTGCACTATTCAGCTCCCTGTGGCATCCAAACTCCATGCTATTAAAGCCTGCCATTTAATGGGATGATCTGCATCTTAAATCCACCTTCCTGTGACAGCTCTATACGGTATTCCTGTGCATGCTTGCCTATCAATGGTCTATCTGAGTGAGATTTCAAGTTATTAAGCAAGTTAGCACTTACCATTTTATTTTGTAGATAAGAGCTTTTCTCCCTGTATGTGTGCTGAAATTTTACTAACTTCTCTCCTGTAAGGCATGGTTCTGATTTTCTAGTAGAGCTACTTTGGACTAAACTTCCCCACTGGTGAAAATGAATTTCTCTATCAACCCAATCAATTCCTTTCAAAATCCCCAAATCCCAAACACCCCTAATCCTTTGATATTCAAGAAAATATAAGACTAGTTTCCAGCCCTAATAATAACCTACATAGGCTGGTATATCCTTTTCATAATACAACAGTCCAACTACTGTGAATGCAATGGGACATTGTGCAATCATCAGTGAACATCTATATTTCCAACTACGTGATTGAAAGAAGATTACTGAGGAAGTAACTGAAAAAGATTATGCCAAGGATGTTGCCTCAAGGAACTCCTGCACTCATGTCCTTGGGCTGTGATGATTGACCTCCAACAAGTGCAATCATCTTCTTTTATGAATAGTATGACTGCAACACTAGTATTTTTACTCTCAATGCCATTTGACCTGTTTTGACAGGGGATCTCACAGTTGGTCAAATCCTGCCTTGATATCAAGGGTAGGCACTCTCATCTCACCTCTGGAATTCAACTCCTTTGTCCAAGTTTGGACCAAGGCCATGATGAGGTCTGGAACAAAGTTGTTCTAGTGAAACCAAAATGGGGCTTCAATTTATTGGTGAGCAAGTATCATTTGATAGCTCTGTCAACAATACCCTTTCATCTGATGACTGAGAGTGAACT
The DNA here is from genome assembly GCA_030265395.1 of Rhina ancylostomus. Taxonomy (NCBI): domain Eukaryota; kingdom Metazoa; phylum Chordata; class Chondrichthyes; order Rhinopristiformes; family Rhinidae; genus Rhina; species Rhina ancylostomus. Next base: position 100,460,191 of record JARFYF010000063.1, read on the forward strand.
AACTGGGCGGTAATTAGCCAGACTAGATTTTTCCTGCTTTTTGTAGACAGGATAGATGTGGGCAATTATCCACACTGTTGGAACAGCTTGGCCAGAAGCTTGGCCAGTTCTAGAGAGAAAATCTTGTTGGCACAGGAAACACTCATCCAGAGAAATGGACATTATTTCATTCAGGTCCTGACTTGTGACTTGTAGATGATAAAAGGGCTCCAGGGAGACAGCAGATGAGTCTTTTGCCACAGGACTCTCAGCTTCTGTGATTCCCTCTCATAACTATGGTAATTCTGTGTCCAGTCCGCATAAGTTTCTGGTCACTGCTAATCCCAAGATGTTGACAGTGGATGATTTGGCAATTGTAGTGCAATTAAATGTCAAAGACAAGTGCTTTACTTTTGTGGTCAATATTCATTGCTGCCCAATCTTATGGTATGAATGAGTCTTGCCACTTTTCAGACCGTACTTTAATGTTGATCTAGTCATGCAGCATGTAGGTACAAACTGTTTCAATATTTAACCATGGTTTTGTGAAGCTGCAGGGACAGTGGGGGAGGGAGATGTCTCTGACATGGATTAAAACTGTATTCCATAATCCAAATTTATTCTCATGGTCACCCCAGTTTTAACTATTAGAGACAGCCCCCTCCCCCATCCTCCCTGCAAATTTACAAGCTTCTTATGTCTCCTTTTCAGTTCTGATAAAAGGTCTTCAACCTGAAACACTGACTCTATTTCTCTATCCACAGATGAATTTTGTGTTTTTGTATTAGATTTTCCCCATTTTCAGTTTATTTTAATTTTAACCATGGGTTATTTGATTAAAGCTTCTCTTCACTAAAACTACAAGCTAAAGGGATTCCCCATAGACCATGGCGAAAAACAGTTTCATTCCATTGTCTCCTCCATTGTTCCTCCATATGGAATGAGCTGCCAGAGGAAGTGGTTGAGGCAAGTACATTAACAACACTTAAAAGATACTTGGACAGGTTTAAGAGGAATATGGGCCAAATGCATGCAAATGAGACCAGCTTAGATGGGAATCTTTGGTCAGTATGGACTAGTTGGGCCGAAGGGCTTGCTTCTGTGCTAGATGACTCTATGACTCTAACCCTTCTCCTTTCTCCTCCTGCTTCTTCAAGTTACCATTGCACAAGGACTGAAAGCACCAGCAGCCTACCCTGGCACTCCCTTGCCATCCAATTTGTGGAAAAGGTCAAGTCACTCTAAAAAGGTGCACTTTCAATTTGCAGATGAAACTATAAGAAATCAACATTCATATGCTAAAAAGAAAACATTGCAACACAGTCCACTTTACAGCCCATATTAGGCATCTAAATGTACTCTGTTCCTAGGCTGACAGAGTATCTTCTAGAGACTTGACAAAAGGTAAATCTGCAATAGTTCATTAGATTCATCCCTGGAGAATTACCAGGTGGAATATCCACTAAGAATGGGGAAGATTCCATCAATAAGGCCCCTCTGAAGTGACTTGATGATCACTTTCTGGAAAATATTTACGATGAATCAAAAAATCAGTCATGTTAGTTTAAGTCTGACATGGAGGATATCAAAAGACCAAAGGCACTAACACCACTGAGGGTGGCCTTTATTATGTTCATGTGGGAACAACACTGATCACTTAATAGTATTTATGTCACAGCTATGATAAAAAAAAACAAAGATATGAATGGTAAAAATATTGAATAAACATGCTCCGAAGACTATAAGTTGCTCGGAGTCCTTAGACAATGGCCAGTGTGATAATATTAAATGCAGAAAGCAAGAATACAGAAATGTACATCCTTTTTCTTTCTGAGTACATATCATACATTCACATTATAGGCATTATTGTGGTTCATGCACAGCAGGCCAGACTATATTAATAGAATAAGAAAAACTGAGCCAACATGATGACAGGCAAAAATTCTGTTCCAGACAGAAAGAAAGCGTAAGCTACCTAATCTTGGGAGAATTCAATACTGAGTCTGAAAGACTGTAACATACTAAGAGGAAAGATAAAGTGTTATTTCTCAAACAGTGCAGGAGGCTACAGACAGAAGGTCAGAGTGAAAGTGGGATCGTGAATTAAAGTGACAAGTAACTGGAAGCTCAAGGTCACTCTTGTAATCTGTACATAAGTGCTCCACAAAGCAATCACCTAATTTGTGTTTTGTCCCTCGTGCAGAGGAGACTACATTTTTAATACTGAATGCAATACACTAACTGAAAGTAGTGCAAATGAATTGCTGCTTCACCTGGAAGAACTGTTTGGGTCTCCAAATGTTAGGAAAGGAAGAGGTAAAAGGACAAATGTTGCATCTGTGGCTGCATGGGAAAGTGCCATCAGATGGGGAGAGGCAAGAGCAGATGGAGTAGCAGACCAGGGAGTCATGAAGAGAGTGATCCCTTTGAATTACTGAAAGGGGAGGGGAATGAAATATTTAACTGGTGGTGGAATGGTGGAAATTGTGAAAGATGATCTATTGAATGCAGAAGCTGGTGGGGTGGAAGATAAGGACAAGGGGGACTCTATCTTGCTCCAAGAGGAGAGGGGATGAAAGCAGAGGTGTGGGTAGATCACACACCTCAAGGGCTCTGTCCACTGTGGTAGTGTGAAGAGATGATTCAGAAAGAAGGAAGATATTTCAAAGGAAGACATTTCCAACTTTAGATAACTCTCTTTTTCTTTCTATCTGCAATGGAACTAGTTATTTCTGCCTCTCATAATTTCGGCTCAGTTTTTCTTTTTCCATTAGTACAAACTAGCCTGCTGGACACGTTCCACAGCCTTGCTGTTAGCAACACATCACACTGAGAAAAAAGCATAAACTGGTTCTAACTGCTACTCTAACTGTGATATTAACTCACTTGGTCTCACCCACAATTCTCCCCTGAATCATTAACAGTTTCTCTTTCCACGATTGCTCCCAGACCTGCTGACTTTTCCAACGTTTTCTGGTTTTATGCCAGATTTCCAGCATCTATAGTTTTTTGATTTACTTTCACAGTACATGCTTGAAGAAAATGAAATTAGGCCATCAAATATTTATTTTAAATTTCAAGAGCTATTTCATTAGATTTTATGACTGAAAAGAAAACTGTAAAGGCTGGAAAACTGAAATTGAAAATAGAAAATGTTAGTAATACACAGTATGCTGATTATTATTTGCAAAGAAAGGAGATGGCAAACACTCTGGGTATAGAGCAATTCAGCAGAATTATTCTGGTGAAGAATAAGAGCCTGGAAACTCAAGTGCGATCCATATACCCAATTCTAGTGCTGCACCAAAAATCATTCCAGTCATGGCCCAGCCCCTACAATCTTCAGTCATGCTTGAAGCCCATGATCTTGCACAGTACCATCTGGGCATTACACTTTCTCAGAAACAATATGCTGTCTGGGGTTGAGGCTGCATCTGGAAGAATCAGAGGGGAGAAAGTGGGTATTGGGGTTTGGACTAATAAAGGGGATGGGGATAGCAGGAGATTTGGTAGATGGAATAACTGGACAGTCAAGCGGCCTGTTGGGGTAAATTGGTGGGTGGTGGGTGTAGGGGTCTGGACTGACTGGAGCATGAAGTAAGAGGGTAGGAATAGGTTTTTTCTGTGAAGAGGGGTGAGGCAAAGGATACATGGTTAATACAGAACTTTGGTGTGTTCCTGGCCTGGAACTGTGCTACAAAGACTTAATTGATCAAGAATGACTCCTGCTGGGAAGTGCCCAGTCAGACTTACAGAATAATGCAAAATTACTTGGAAATGGTTATTAGTATTTCACATTTTGAGGTAAATACATTTTCAATATTGAAGCACTGTAACTAACATCATCACACAATCAAATTTCTAAGGCAATTGCTCCTTTGTCTTTGTACAATTTGACTGACCTGCAGCATATTTCTAGTTTTATGCTGAATTGTACAGCTGGACTCAATTGATACTGTTCAAAGGCATAAATAAATTCCTTTTTGGGGTCTCCCTTTGACAAACAGGAGAAAAAAACACATTATGGAAATATACATTAAATATGAGGAATGAGAGAAAATTGATTAACTTCAGCTAAAAAAGCAGCTTTCACCTTCAAAGAAGAGAAATATCTCTTGGATGATTTATTCCTGAGGATGACAAAGATCAGATACAGGGGAAATTTACATTGAAAGACCTGTTCAGCTGCAAAGCAATTTCATTTTTGCACAGGCTATAAACTGATAATATGAATCCAGAGTCAGGCCCCAATTTAACTCCAGAGCAAAGCACAGTGAGACATTGCAAAAAGGTTAGCCTCACTCTACATGACTGTAAATCTAGTGGACTGTCAAACCTGATTTACCCACTAAACAATTCGTAAACCTACTGGTTTTAAGTTAAAGATTTTGACCATGAAATTGAGTTCAATGCCACCCATTGTTTGAGCACTGTGGGTGTTAATTCAACTGCACATTTTTTATCATGTCCTGGAATGATGTTTCCATCTTTCCTCACAACATAAAAGGAGGATATTTTAGACCATTTTATGCCAACTCACAGAGCAATCCCATTCTCCTGCTAATCTTGCTTGTAAGCCATTATACTTACATTACCATCAACTACCCTGTTGGAAGAGATTGGGAGGAGGGGACAGGATCCCTCAGAAGCAGACCTAATCTCACAAAGTGCTGTGACTTACGCTCCTTTGTACACCTTAGCAAGAAGGAATGAGCTGAGAGCCCTCAGAGCAGGACTGCTTGTTGGAAGATGCCAGTAGGAGAGGGAGAGGACTCCCAGCAGAGGAACCTATCCACCAGAAGGGTTTAGGATGCAGAGCCAGAATTCTATTGTCAGTGACAGTGAAGGTAGCAGTAACAATAGTTGTTTCCCCCCACAGATGATAATGGTGGCTTTGGCAATATCTCACAACCTGCAGCACCATCACCGGGTTGGGAAGGTTATGGACTTCAGCAGAGCAGAATTAATTTTCTCCTTGAGTAGCAAAAAGGTTCAGATGCTGAAAATTTGAACTAAAAACAGAAAAAGCTGGAAATACTCATTAGGTCAGGCAGCATCTGTGGAAAGAGAAACAGAGTTAATGTTTCAAGTTCATGACTTTTCATCTGAACAGAGAAAAGTTAGAAATCAAACATATTTTAATTTGCAGAGTAAGGGAGGGCTGGAGAGGGCAAGAGTAATGTTTGTGATGGGGTGGTGACCAAAAGAGACTGAACAACACAAGTGGTGTGGAGTTAGCTGAGAGAAAGGGAGAAGGCTTGTTAATCACAAATGATCTCCTCTGGAGAAGACTTTTCTTAATATTCATTTCCTCACATCTGAATGTTGCTGCTAAGATCAGCATTTATTGCTCATCTCCAGTTGCCCTTGAGAAGGTGGTGGTAAGCTGCCTTTTTCAACTGCTGTAGTACTTCTGGGCAAAATGCTCCAACAATGCTGCCAGGTAAGGAGTTCCAGGATTTAGCCTCAGCGATGATAAAGGACTGATGATATGAGGACGGTGAGGGGCTTGGAGGAGAACCTACAGCCATGGCAATGTTTTCCTTTTGATGTCCATTGTCTTCAGCCTTATTTGATCAAATGCTGCTTTGATATCAAGGTCAGTTAGTTTCACTCACCATTGTTGGACCAATGCTGTAAAGACATCTCTTGCTGAGTAGTTCTGGTGAAGGCCAAACTGTGATGATGTGGAGGCTATTGGTGCATAAGTGCTGCTTGATAACACTGTGCTGATGATTGAGAGTCGACTGATTGAGTTGTAATTAGCTAGATTGGATTTGTCTTGCTTTATGTGAGCAGTACATACCTGGGCATTTTTCCATATTGTTGGGTAGATGCCAGTGTTATAACTGCACTGGAACAGCTTGGCTAGATATCCAGCTAGTTCAAGAGCACAGAAGGAAATATATGGATATGAATGAAAGCAGGGGAGGAGAAAGAAAGACGAAGAAAAGAAATCTACATAATCCTGGAACAGTGAGGTATGAAACAGTAGAGAAACAAAGCACTGCAGTTCCTTAAATAAAAACAGAGAATTTTTGAAATATTTACCAGGTCAGGCCATACCTGTGGAGAGAGAAAAACAGTTACTGTTTCAGGCTGATGATCTTTTATTAGAACTAGCCATCTCTAATGCAAACTTGAAAAGCTGGTTATCTGAAATTGCCGAATTCATTCTTCAATCCCGAAGGCTCTAATGTGCACAGTTGTAAGGTAAAATACTGTTACTCAAGTTTATTTTTCAGCTTTATTGGAATAGTACTGGAGGCCAAAGACAGAGGGGTTAGAGTAAGATTGGGACGAAGAAGTAAAATGACAGGCAACTGAATGGAAGTGTTTGCTCAAGTGATCATCCAGTCTGTGTTTGACTTCTCTGATACAGAGGAGACAATGTTGGCAGCACCTCATCCAATACATTGAACTAGAGGAGGTATAAATTAATCACTGCTTCACCTGGACAGAGTCCCTGGATTGTAAGAAGGAGAGAGGTAAGAGGGCATGGAGACATAATAGACTGCAGATGCTGGAATCTGGAACAACATACAAAACGCTGGAGGAACTCAGCAGGTCAGGCAGCATCTATATAGGGAAATGGACAGTCGACATTTCAGGTTGAGACCCTTCATCAGTCCAGATGAAGGGTCTTGACCTGAAACGTTGACTGTCCATTTCCCTCCCTAGATGCTGTCTCACCTGCCGAGTTCTTCTGGTGTTTTGTGTGTTGCTGCAGATAAAAGGGCATGTCTTGATTCTCCTGTGGTTTCATGGGAAGGTGCCTTAAGAAGGGCGAGGGGAAGGGAAGTGGCTTACTTTAAAAATGATCGCAATATTTAGTGCATGAAAACACCATGCAGTACAATTGATTTTGTACAACTGCATGGACAGTATTTAACTGTAGGATGGAGACCAACCTGTAGCATTTAAAGGAATCATCAATTACTTTTAGATGTGTTAGCAATTGACTCATATCATAAAGACACTATTCTCCTTTGACAGAGAGTGGCAGTTAAGATGTGCATGTGGGTTTGCCTGACAAAAATGTGGACAATTGAGCAGATCAGTGGCTCAGTATTCTGTGTCAACCTGAATTCACAGCCTACAAGATACACATCAGGAATGTGATGAATACCCAGTCTGTATTTGTTTTCTCCAATACAGAGGAGACCAATTAATCCAGTATACTAACTTGGAAGATGTACAAATCACTGCTTCACCAGGAAGGAGCATTTGGGTCTCTGGATGGTACAAAAGGAAAAGGTTAACAGAATAGCCGCAAAGACAAATTTACTTAAGAAATTGAAAATCATTGGGTCAAAGTAATCCACTTGTTTGGCACTTCATCTACTCTTTTAAGAATCCACCCCTCCATCCTTAGCATACCAGCTACACAAATGCAGTGTGGGAAATTGCTGAGCTTTCCTTTAAAGCAGTATCCTATGTCCCAAATTTCAACATAATAACCATCGAGGTTATCTTTTGATTCACATGCCATTCTTGTTTGGACATTTATCACTGCTTCTTCTTTGTCACTGGATCAAAATTCTGAAAATCCCTACCATACAGCTATCTGGGAGAACATTCATAACAGAAACCACAGTGGTGCAAGAAGGTCCACTACCAGTTTCTCAAGATCAACGAGGGATTAGGAATCATACAGACCTTAGAAGTGAGATCTGCATTCTGGGAGTACACTTTCCCATTCATTTGCTTTAGTCACTATCAAGACAAATCACTGGCAAATTCTGAATGCTAAGCTTCAAAGCTTTTTCTATTACCCAAATGAAGCAGCCACATTTTTTTAGACTGATAAGCCTTTTAATCAGTAAATTAGGATACTACAATATGTATAAATTTTCCATTTTAAGATAGAATAGCATGCACATAATTGTTTTTTTAATATTATATAACAATAATTATGTTTTTAGTATTATATTTCCTTATGACAGAGAAGAAGGGTATTCACCCATCGAGTCTATGGCAACTTTCAAAGCAATCCCAATACTCCCAATTTCTAAATTATTCCCTGTAACCTATTCATTTACATATGCACATTAATTCCCCCCCATTTCTCTTACCAGCTATTTACACTAGAGGTGATTAATATTAGCCAGTTAACCTTCCAACCAACAAATCTCTGGGATGTGAAAAGAAACTGGAGCACCTGAGGGAAACCCACATGGTCACAGGGAGAACACACAAACTCCACACTGACAGCACTTGAGATCAAAACTGAGCTAGAGCTGTGACATGGTTGCACTAATTGCAATGCCACTGTGCCACCCTAAAATGCAATGGTACAACCAAGGATGTCACCAAAATGTTTACATTATTATATTTAGGTCCAGGAGGATCTTATGCACTCCATTCCCAGTATAGTATGGGTAACTAGCAAATTACATTCTTCCTTCAGAGAATGCATGCCACTGTCATTAAGAGATCTTTACCATTAGCCAAAAATAATAAATATTCCTCTCATGAAGAAATACATTTTCATTTTAAAAATACTATTCTAGACTGCAGGACACTGAAACTGTGATGGTTTAGTAAAGGTTAATAGGTTGAGAGGAGAAGTTATTTTACAATTCTTATAATTTAATTAGATAACAGCACAAGTGAATCAATGCTCAAAAATAACTCTAAATGAATTCTTAAAGCATGGATGATTAATAGATGATATGATACAATAGACCCTGAAGATTAATTTATCATCTCCAAAGGAAAAGGGGAAAATTGACAAGGTTACTCCTACTGCAGTAGCAATGTGATCAAACAGACCATTGGAGTGCTCAAGATATGCTTCGACTACACTAGAAGGAGCCCTACAGTACTCAAAAGACCAGGGTTTAGGAATCTTTTGGTCATTATGCAAAGGCAATTAGTCCAAAACTCAATTGCTAAGTGTTATTGGGTCCTTTATGTGTAGATTGCTCAATACGAAAAGGTTTTTCTGGAGACTTTCATTCATGGTCAAATCGAAGGTGGCTATCAGATATGTGCACTGAATCAAACAGCATATATTGCATGTAATGTCATCACTTGCATGAAGTTCACTGGCTCATTATTTGCCCATGAACTGTGTGACCAGTCCACACAGAAGCAGATCTTAACAAAGCAGTTGAAGTCGGCCTCTGTGTTACTAAAGGAGGATCAACCTTATCTGATCCATGGAGCTTGAGCTCAAGTAACTGAACTTCTGTCAGATAGACCCTCTTCTATATTTTCTCTCACTGGTCACAACCATCACACCACCTACCTTCATGTTGTTCAGCAACCGCCATCAATCACCTCTATGATACAACCACCAACAAGATTATAATCACCTCCTGATTCTCCATGTTCTGATCTGATCCTCTATGTCCTGACCCCTAACCCTTCTCACCTGATACCTCTCCTCTGGTGTATCAGATATCTCATAACACTGATTATTTGAGAAATGCTTCATTGTTCCTTTCCCTTTTCTTTGCAAACTCTATCTGCAATCTGCCGATAATCTTGTCCTCTGAACCATTTGTCCTCTGAATCATTTTTCAATAGTACAGTCAATATGATGATCCACAATTATTAAAAACTTAGTAATTATTAAGATGCTTTAAAGGCAAATGCCATGTTACTAGTATTCCTTCAAATGCACAAACATCAAAATAATAAGGATGCATAGCACTAACCGTATTGCACAATTTAATAAATAGCTTTTTTGTACTTTCCAGCTCCTTTAGCCATAAGATTTAGTGATGGATTTCTAAAGTTTCACTGATCCATTTGATCACAATTATTTAACCTGTTTATGATAAATCTCATTTTGGTATAATCTCTGTTCTGAAATTTGCTGTACAATTACTTTTTTGACCATTTTATCCCGTGGTTTTCTGCAATTTGGTGAGTCAAAGCTACATTTTTCAAAGTTCAATGGTTCCAGTAGGTTAACCACCATACTGAGAAATGTACAATCTCTTCAGTGTCTATAAAGGCATGTTACACCATGCCAGGGGCCCTGTGCTGGTGTTTTTCTGTGAAGGCCTCTCAACTGCAATGTTTTATTGCACATGAGGTGAAAGGTACTATATGTGATAGAATGGGTCTTGCTTGCACAAGCATCATTCAAAGTATTATGTCTGTTGAGCATTGCTGACCATGAATCACAGTGGGGCGGATCGCGATGGAAGATAAAATGGGCAGTCATTGTTGAGAGTGCCTAAGGGGTAGGAGGTAGACAGAATTGGAGCTGGGGACAGAGCTCATGGATTTTTAGTTGGCAGCATCAAGAAAAGGAGCAAAGTTGGGGAAGTAACATTGGGGGCATAGTCATCAAGTGAAAGTAATTCAGGGAAGGATTAAAGAAAAGGACTTTGGAACTTGGCTAGCAATTGGGCTAGTGTTATGGATGGAACAAATAAACAGTAGGTGATGGGTTGGGCAGATAATCAATGGGTTGGTTCTGTGGGACAAACTTCTGTAATGTGGCCCCTGCCTTTAATGGACTTCATATGCAAATGAAATTTCCACAAATATTGATAAAAATACTTTGCCTATGAGTTGACATCACTTAAAATGTCAGGTGGCCTCCACGTATATGCAAGTTATATATTGGACAATCCTGAATAAATTTTCAAATATGAGCTTAGTGACCAAGTTTTAGATTAATTTATAATGCATAGTGAATGATATTGCACCATACAAAAGAATTTCAAGCCCAAAATGTTTGGAGTTCATAATATTGTTTCACAATGTTCCTTTCTCCTTTTATCCTCCTTTTGTCCACTTTTTATCTTAATGTCTGTTCAAAATTCTTTCTTAATTGATTGTCATGGTGTTATTGTGCCCTTTAAAGTGACAGAACTAGGTTACTGTCTGGCTCCACCACAATCTAATTATTCAGGTGGTCAGTGATCTGCCATTGTGGTAAAATATATCAGCAACCTTCCAAGTAAAAGAGCTTTTCAAATTTGTTTGCTATCTTCAAAAGCAAATTGTAGTGAGGTTTATTTAAGACTAAGAACATTATATTTTTCTCTCATTCAAAATAAGATTTAAAAGTAAGTATAGTTTAATAAGAATGAAGAGAATAGATGGGTTGATACATTTTCAGCAAATATCAGAATAAAGCAGCTATAAACTAACAAACAGGAGGTGATGAGCTAACTTTGTCCAAGGAAAGCAGTAATACAGCAGCCATCACATGTACCTTTCTTTTGATATGAAAAAGGCCCTTTTGGTTTTCTGCCAATTCAAGGCTCCAAAAGTAAAGCAGTAGCCAGAGACAGTTTATTGATTCATAAAGTAATACTTACACAGCATATATGAGTTCAGTCTGCACAGCAAGCAAGCTATAATGAGAAGCTCTAGTTCCTTATCAAAACATTAACTTTTAGACCTTCTCCAATCACTGTCACATAACAATGTTCTAACAGCAAATTCCCTATTTCTCAGGCTTCACAAGTTTATCACTTGAGCTATCTCTAGAATAAACCACCACCAAGACTATTTTCTGAACATGGACAGACATATAATCCCATTTGGAGACACAAGAGACTGCAGATGCTGGAATCTGGACTACAAAAAAACAAACTGCTGGAGGAAATCAGTGGCTTGAGGAGCATCTGTGGAAGCAAATGGATAGATGATGTTTCAGGCTGAGACCCTGCATCAGGGCTGAGAATGTAGATAGGAGAAAGCCAGAAAGAAGAGGTGAGAGGGAAGGTTGAGGCTGAGCTGACAGGTGATAGGTGGAACTGGATGAAGAGGGTAACGATGGGCAGATGGAGCCAGGTGGAGGGAAGGAGAGTCTGGATGTAGAGACAGAGGCTGGAAGGTGATGTGGAGACAATAAAGAGCTGCAGATTTTGGAATCTGATAAGTAAGGAAGATGATAAGTGGAACAGGATAAGGGAAGAATGATGGGCAGATGGAACCAGTAGGGGAGGTATAGGAGGCCCATCAGGTTAGGTGTGATGGGTGAAAGGTAAGGACAAAGGGAACTCTATCCATGTTCTGTATGGGGAGAGGTAGGGTGAGAGCAATGGAGGAGATGCAGGTGAGGGCTCCATTAACCATGGTAGAGGGAAAGACACGTTTCTTAAAAAAAGAGGAAAATTCAGATGTTCTGGAAGGGAAAGCCTCATCTTGAGAGCAGATGTAGCAGAGATGGAAGAAACAGAGAGAAGGGGATGGTATCCTTACAAGAGACAGGCTGACAACACGTGACATCCAAGTGCAATTTTTATTATTGCAGACTGCGGATTGTAAAAATTGTGGGTTAGCAAAATAATTCCACCCATACACAAGGTAAGATTGTTAAAGAGGTCAATTTGGGTCAGACATCTGAAAATACACACAGACATTTATGGTTATACTAAATGAGCTGATTGCAGCATCCTTTCTATATTTGTATTTAGAAAGAGCAGATTGACTCATTTACTTAGTACTTTGATGTAATAATAAACATTGCACTCTGATATCACGTCTACTATTCATGGGGTCATTCAAGCACCAGTGCACATTGTCACTGATTTGTTCAAGTAATGACGTTTGGTATTGGCCAAAGAGGTGGGACGCATTGTTTCTTTTTAGAATGTTTTTTATCTGAAAATGGAAAAAAGGATGGGCACAGTTATACAGAAGAGAAAAATTAGCAATGATGCAGAACTTTTAACTTCAGCTGAAGCATTAAATGACTGTTAGGGATCAGTTGCCCATTCTGCAAATCATTATCTTTTGCAAACTAAATTGCTCAAGATATTCTTGAGTAGCCACTTTGTTTGTTTCACACCACCATTAAAATTGAAAGTTCAGCCAGCATTCACTGAGAATGCAGGATACTCAGATACTCTCCTCCATGTAGTTCCTCTTCCTGGTCAATTTTTAATTGTCTTCAAAACATTCTCATTTTGCTAATTTAAGGACCTCGTAGAGAACAAAATGGTTGTATCAATTCCCTTTTCTTAATTCATTTTATGTGCAATTGTCTATCCCTTGATTTCTGGCAACCATAACTTTATTTGTGGGGGGGGGGTATGACTCCAGCCACTAGAATGTCTTTCCCCTGATGCCCATTGTCCATTAGAGTCAGTATTATCAGGCCACCTTAATGCCACAATCAGTCAGATGTGCCCATGATGTCAAGGGCAGCAACTCTCACCTCACGTTTGCATTCTTTGTGATGAGGTCTGGTGCTGAATGGTCCTGGCAAACCAAAAGTGAGCATCAGGGGCCAAATTGTTGATGAGTAAGGGCTGCCCTGATTGCACCTTTGGTAACACTCTCTGTCACTTTGATGATGACAGAGAGTAGACTGATTGGGAACAGATTAACTTACTGAATTTGTCCTACATTTTGTGAACAAAGCAAACCTAGTCAATTTTCAGGTCAATGTTGCGGCTGTACTGGGGCAGCATGGCAAGAGATATGGCTAGTTCTGGAATGCAGGTTTTTAGTAAGTACAGCCAGGATGTTATCTGATCCCATAGTCTTTGCTGTATCCAGTGCTCTCAAAAACAGGATATGATGCAATGTGAATTCCAGGAGGAAGTTCAGATGGCTCATCCTCTTGTCACTAGCATTGTCAAGGCAGTGAAAGCAACACACAAGGTGCTGGAGGAACTCAGCATCTAGTCCTTCATCTGGACAAAGGTCTCAACTGAAACATCGACTGTCCATTTCCTTCCATAGATGCTGCCTGGCCCACTAAGTTCCTCCAGTGCTTTGTGTGATGCTCCAGATTCCGGCATCTGCAGTCTCTTGTGGCCCCCAGGCAATGAAAGATCCTTTTATTACCCTCTCAATGCATGTGCTGTAGTATGCACCTAATTGTAGTGCTTTACTGCTCATCTTCATGCTAAACTCAGTGAAATCATTACTATTGGCATCAAGTCCTATATGCTTTCTCAGTCGCAACCATCAGTGACATGAATTTATCCCTCAGAGAGGTAAGGGAAGTCTGAATTTCAATGGATGAATATTCTGAAAGAACAGTCAGTTTCCCTCACATTTTCAGTTAAGATCCTTTGAATGTTTTCACAGATATTTGGCACAATGAGGATTTGAAGCCATGTTTGTTGAAGAGGTTTTCTGTGACACTTACAAAACTACATAGATGATGTGGATTATACATTGGACGTTGGTAAAGCCAAAGATCCCAAACAATTGGATTATCCTGTTTTGTTAGTATATTGTTGTAATGGCAAACTAATGAATTACCCATGTTCCTGTAAATTATGTCAATCATCTGATAAAATACATGTGCATATTCCAGCTTGAAGTAATCCTGTGAGAAAATTTCAGTTTAGTGGCACCTTCATAGCCATAGAGAAAACAAGTGATCAAGGCTCCAGATCTTTGATGTGGACGGTTTCAGAGATTATTGAGGTCCATTGTTGAGGAGTGAGAATTATTGATCAAAACAAAATATTGTAGAAGCTCCTTCTTAGTGGTAGAATTGATTAATTAAATATTCAAAGGCTTGGAAAACCATTCCTTCCAACTGTCTCATGTAATTCTAGCAAAAGCTGATCTTCAGAGTTCTCAGTCTAACTTATCTCTCATACAAGTGCTAAATCATGTGATCAAGAGCCTATAGGCACTTGGACTTTGATGGGACTGATTTTGAGGCAGAAAACCAGGAGAAACAGCACAAGCCCCAATGTCTTCAAAACTTTCTTGCCCAAATTACATGTGAAACCTATGCTGAGCATTATATAAATGCCAAAGCCTCTGTTTTTTTTTAATTGGTACTGAAAGCAATTTTCCATGTGCTGCTCAAAATTACTTATGTGTTTCCTAGAGCAACCGTTTATTTGTTAACTTTTGGAAAAGGAATGAACAGCCATAGAGCGATTGTTGCCCCCAGCAAACAGGTAAAATATAATTGTTAAAGATGAGAAACAAAGAATGATTTATTAATAGATCCTGATAATGAAATAAAAACACTCATTTATCAGCTGGGACATAACCCAGGTCATTTCCGGCTGCTTGCTATCTGCAGTCATCAGAAGGTATTTACAGCATTTCATCTAGCTGTCGTAGATGATATGCATGCCCCTGTACTGAAAGTGGTGCAAGGAAAACCATCGCTTTTAACATTCTGATCCAGCAGTGGTGCTGATGTGATACATTGTCTGGTGAATTACTCACTGTTAGCAGTTTTGTGGCTGCTGATGACAGAATGAACTGGGGGATGGCAGACAGCTCACTTCTATCCTTCAACATCAGGACAGGGTTATTTAGAATTTTGTTTATATCTGTGTTGCTAGGGGAGATGGTCTATTGTTGAATTACTTTAATCTCTTTCTTGCATTTCCATGAATTCCAAATCATGACATTCATAATAACACTATCCACACCATGGTTACAGTAATTAAAACTTGACAGGTCTGTTCCAAATATAATCTATCTCTATGTACATTCATGAGTAATGTTAAATATTTTAAATGCATATTTATCAATATGTGTCTCTAACCAACCTTTGGACACTGATGTTTCCGTTATTTGTTACTCTTCAAATTCTTTTTTGGTGATTCCAACTTTACTTTTAAGTCTACAACAGATTTTACCATTCATCTTCATTTTGGAAGTACTACAAACCACTGAGCAATTTAAACCAAATAACAGAAAATGCTTCAGTTGTTTCTCTTAATCTGAATAATTATTGTTTCCTTATTAAGAATCATCCAAATTGTTCAGGGGAATCCTGATTTCTCAAAGCTAGAGAGGAAAGATGGGTTGAGCAATTTTTCTGAATTATTGACCTTGTTTAAAATACCTCTAGATATATAGAGCTTCCCAAGGTCTTTCTGAAAAACTTTTAAATGCTTGTCATTATAACTATATAAAGCCACAAATTACAGGCAACTATTCATGGATGTGCCATGAATGTCTCAATATTTCTTTTGTGTCCTTTGCTGTTGGGTGTCTTTTGTTGTCCAATGGAATATGTGTTGCCAAAAATCCTTGGGCCCAATCTTGCTAGACTGGGCCTGTTGCCCAAAATTTATGCCCATGATCCCCAAATACCCACATTTATATGGACCAAATACAGAGATCTTTACTTAACAGCTCTCTGTTCTTTCTAGACAAGGAACGAGGGTCCATACAATGACAAGACTTCAGAGGGGTAAGATCAAGGTTTTGTACCAGCAAGTCCCTTATGGGCTTTGACAAATGCCAAACTGGAAGCAAAGTTTTGCTTCTGCCAAACATGTCATGGCTTCTAACAGTTTTTAAATGTCTCTGATATTCAATGACATTAAAAATAATTATAATTTATGTAAGTACTTACAAAAATAAAATAATTAATATGTATAAAAATAAATGGAAATAACTGAAGACATTAAGCTAAAATAAAATGATTAAACTCACCCTTGCCTCATATTCTGCAGGCCTTGAATCCTTGTGGAAATCAATAGGGACTCAGATGCTGCACCAGATTAGACTGACACAGAATGAGTGGCAATATGAGTAGAGATTCTCAACAAACTGAGTCCCTCTGCTGTAGCCCAGCCACAGAGCACAGTGATAGATTCGATCTACTAAATCCATTAGTAAATCCCAGACACACACCATTTACACATAGGCACCAGGACTTATTTCACTTTGAATATCTGAATGCTGTAGTTCTCTTTTGAACCAGCTACCATTATTAGCAAGATACAGCCAATTATCAGTTCCAAGTAGGAGACTTGCTCTTATGATTATCAGGTGTGTCATACATACATTAACATACAGTTCTTGAGATAATTTAATTTATGTCTTAGGTTAATTATATTTTTTATATTAAAAATTACATTTGTTAGTTAGCTAACCATTCATTTCCTTTGAACTCATTATCCTTTCCATGCATGACTCCGGTCAAGTGGAATTACTAATATCTAATTCATGCACTATAAAATTGTTGTACTGTTAATGTAATGGCATGTGTTAATGAAATTTCTTTCAGGTCAAGAATCACTGGTAGAAACAGTCTACTGAATAATAAAATATGTCATTAAAGTAAATTGTACAAAGTGCTTACTGTTATTGTGTATAAGAATGCAGATGAGCCCAGGCCAATGTATGGAAGGGTGCTTTTAAAGCCTTCTCATATATTTAACTGTCTCAAAGTTGGATTGAAAACTGTTCATTTTTCATGCAGGTGCAATACGTTGGGCATGATATTATGTGCTCAGTCTGTGCCAGGAATTGTCCGAGGCTCCTGCTTGTCAAAAGCATTAGGCTCATTGCTTATACAAATGGAGTGCTAATGCAGCTTTCAGCTCCTTTTAGAAATTTGATGGTGATTAAGTAGAGAAACCTAACAAATGGCCACTAAAGAAGGCCAGTACTAAAAAGGTAAGTGGAAATCCAAATTAAAGCTACAGGCATATGCTGGTGACTCCTCATTCTTGTGATGATCTCTTCTGTGGCAGATAACATTGTTACGTACCAGCAACAAAAGAAACACACCAAGACATGTATAAGTGTTAAAAACTACTTTATTAATAACTACTTAT
>JARFYF010000063.1:100503305-100517492 GCA_030265395.1 Rhina ancylostomus
GGGTGACCACAGGCAGAGATTGCAAGCAGATGGCCCAGGCCAGCAAAATAGGGTGATTGTCATCTGCTCTGACTTTGTCTTCTGTTAATGTAATGTGACCTAATTTATTAAACTGCCAGTATATGTTTAGGTACCCAAGCATCCATATTTTCTCATTAAAAACCTATAAAAATGTTGTTTTGAAATAAAATGTTTTTGAAGAAACATTTCACAATAATCTCCATTGGTTCATCACTAAATTAAACTCATATCTGATTCTAAACCATTGTGTGTCCTGATCTTGGGATCTGATGGTCAGAGAAACTTTGTAAACTACCACTGAGGAAATCTAAATCTTAACCAGGAATAAGTCTAACTTGTCATTGTATTGCAACGGAGGATGTTGTATTTTTAACTTCATGTTGTGAGACAGAAATATTTCAGCTTCTAAATAAATGCAATCATGTACTTCCCAAAACACAAACAGAAATGCTAAAAACACACAGCAGGTTAGGCTGTATCTGTTGGAAGAGAAGCAGAGTTAACACTTCAAGTTGAGACTCTTCATCAGAATTGGAAATATTTGTGACCTGAAACCTGTGTTTTCTGATTTTGTTTTAGATTTCCAGGATCTGCAGTTTTTTTTAAATCTTCACTGCTTTCTAAGACTGATTTTATAATTTCTTTGGACTGATAAAAGTTTAACTAAAGATTTTCTGAACAGCTTAGCTTGAAAGTTTACTTGAGATTCATACTTTGGTTCCAAATTGGGCCAGTGTCATTTTCCCACCTCACTCCACTTCAAATGGGAAATTTGTGAGGTCATCCACAAATTCATAGTCAGAAGCAAAGAGAAATTCCCTTATTTATTCAGATGCCTTATAGTCTCATATTTATGACATTTCAGATAAATCATTTTTGACAGTTTAAACCTGTTGCAGGGAATCATGTCTATTTTTTTGTAACTTTATACTGAAGCACAGAAAACGGATATGACTTTTATAGAACTCCATGCCAATTCCAAATCTGTCTTGAGAACTCAAACTGACATAAGGATAGATTTTCCAATTGATCCTGGCCAATTAAAATGTATAACATGAGTTTAACTCAGCAGAAAATTGGCGAAGATCCATTGCGACAGATTGCTCCTTAATTTTCTAGTCAATGTCTTGGAATCTGCAGCACTCAACCAATTATTGATTTTTTAAAAAATCAATATATCTTTGCTCTTTTCATTATTTTGGTGTTTCCAACAATAACTTGCAGGGCTGTGAGGAAAGAGCAGAGAGATGGGATTGCTATAGCAGGAGCCAACAGATTCAATGGGCTTAATAGTCTCCTTCCATGCCATAGCAAATTCATGATTTTATGACTGGCCCTTAGTATAAGTTTTTGCATTGGACCTCATCATCTTCTTGCTTATAAATTGCAAAACACTGTTCCTCCTCACAAATATAAAGATTTGTGTAGATGGGCAAAAACTTGGAAATAGTGTATAATGTAGATAAATATGAAGTTATCCACTTTGATAGGAAAAATAGTAAAAATTACTAAGACTAAAAATATTGAATGGTGTTAGATTGGGAAGTGTTGATATACAAAGGAACTTGGGTGTTCTTGTACTCCAATTACTGAGAGCAAACATGCAAGTGCAGCAAGCAGTTAAGAAAACAAATGGTATGCTGAGCTTCAATGCAAGATTATTTGAGTACAAGAGCAAAGATTTAGGGGCTGGGTACCCTTTGTATCTGTACCCTCAGTATTAAGCCAACCACAGTTGGCAAATCTAGTGTGGCCCCATTCATTTGAAAGAGGTTGCCTGAATGGAAAACAAAAATATAGGCAAGTAGATTTTTAAAATTACTTTTACATAATTCTTAATCTGTTTAATTATTTTAAAAATACCAACTATTTTAAAATGTTGCTGATTATCTGAACCATTTAGAAACTGTTTAAAAACTCCTGGGCCCTGGACAGTATTGCAGACCAATCCACTTTCCAGGTCAGGTACAATCTAGCTTAATGAAAGTACAGTTGTATAAATACACAGCCTGGATGTAAGCTGTACTCATAGTAATATGAAATATTGATAAAATGTGTCTTGTGATTGAGAAAGATTTAATAATGTTGATCAATGTTTGCTTCAAAATGTCATTTGATGGAATATTCTGCCCAGTTTATTTAGTTTTATGGTGCTACTAAAGAAGTTGTTGGACATCTCCTTTTTCCCTCCGATCTATCTGCAGGATATTGGAATACTACTCTACAGTTCAACACAACTGAATTCAGTGACAGAAGGATATTAGATGTGCTGCACATAATAAAGCATGATTCAGCTCATTTATGTAACTAAAAATGGCATAACCAAATAAGCTATCTATTCTCCATTTTGAGCAGGTCACTAATAAAACTTAAGAAAATAGTCTGTCTACTGAGATAATCTGTAATAATTATTGAAATAGATTTATGTAGAGCATACTACAGCCCATAAATAGACAGTTCAGTCATCTGGTGTTTATTGCTCTACACAAGCTTCTTCTCAGCTAAGACATCTCACATTAACACCATTTCCTTTTTTTCCATTCTTCTTCATACACTATTCGGGATTTTCTGCTGATAGCGATAACCACTGAAGAGTTTCAGATTGTAACCATCCTGTTTTACATCAGCTCCATACCCCATCTGTCTATGCTTTAAATCCATCAATTTTGTTCTTGAATGTGCCAAAGAACCGAGAATATGACCGCCTCTGGGGTAGCCAAGTTCAAACATTCACAATTTTGTGAATTGAGATGTTTCTCCTTATGTCAGTCCTAAATGACTGCTGCCCTCATGCTGAGACTATTACTGCTAATTCTCAACTCTTCAGCCAGGAGAACTGCCACATAGTCCCTATTTCCATGTAGTTCCTAAGAATTGTAGAAACCTAGATATCATAGAATCCGACAACCTATGGCACAAAAAGAGGCCTTCAGCCCATCATGCTCATCCCAACCAAAATCAGTTGTTAGGTTGAACCCATTTTGCAGCCCTGGAGGCTGCAGGTCTTCAAGTGCTCATCCAGTTACTTGTTTATATGTGATGAGGATTCCACCACCATTTTCAGGCAATGAATTCTTGACCCCTACCATTCATTGAATGATATAATATTTTTCTCAACTTCCCTCTAGTCCTTCTATCAATTCACTTAAATTGTGCCTTTCAGTCACTAACTTCAAAAGGAATAGATTCTTATTGTTTCCCCTACATGGGAATATCACAAATTTATACTCCTCACTACACCAGAATAATTCCTGGAATGGAGGTTAGTTCGATGAGGAACGATTAAGCAAACTGAGCCTATATTTTTCAGAATTCAGAAAAATGTGAGATTTTATTGAAACTTACAAAATTCTTATGAGGCTTGACAGGGTGATGTCTGAAACATCCAGACCCAAAGTTACAAAATAATGAATTAACCACTCAGGACTGAAAAAATGAGAAATTTCTTCATCCAGAAGATAGAAATTCTTTGGCATCCTCTATCCAGGACGGCTGAGGAGGTTCAGTTGCTGAGTTTATTCAAGATGGTTGCTGAGAACTGAAACCAAAAGATGAATGTTGGGAAGACCATCACAGCAGTCAACATCTATGGGGAGGAATCGTTGTGTTGATAACACAGATGGATAACTTTACAACCAGCAGTAATACAACAGAGGAAGTGAGTTACCTTAAATTGTTCAATTCAATGTTGTGTGCAGAGGCTGTAATGTGCCCAGATGGAAAATGAGGTGCTGTTCCTCAAGCTTACATTGGACCATCCTATACCTCAGTATAGGATGCCACAAATAGATAAGTCAGGTAGGTAGTGGGATGTCTTTGGCCTCTTGCATTTTAGTATTAATGCCTAATGTAAGCTTCATAAATAGCACTTTATCTTCTAGCTGTGCACATTTCAGCCTTCCAGACTCAATATCAAATGAAATATTTTCAGATAACTCGCTTTCAGAACAGAGCTGGCCAGTTCTGCTGCAAACTCTGATGGTATATGAGTAGGGAAAGAATGCAATGCACATATCAAAAGGTTATCCAGACTTTGTTGAACTTTAGAATAGGTTGAGCATTATGAAGAAGGAGCAGATAAAAATGTCTGTGAAGACTCAGACAAAAATAGACAAAGAAACTGAAATAGTTCATTTGGCAGCTGAGGAAAAACTAGAAGAATCTGCATACCAGCTGGAGATGCTGAAATTGGAGGCAAAAACAGAAAATGTGAGACTGTGAAGAAACAACACGAGGAGGAGAAGGAAGACAAAGTTCAAGATGAAGGAACATTAACAAGACAGACCACATATGCTTACAGAAGCAGAGGAAAGACTAATATAAAATGGATCAGTGAGATCATCTGATAAAGAAAATTGATCTAGCTTGTCACCTGAATGCAATAATTTTACCACATCCATCTTGACACTAAGTTTCAGGAAGAAATAACATCAGTTGATTTTGTAACTATTTCTGCATTAAATGCAAGGCTCCAAAAGTAGAAAAAAGGCTTGCATTATTATTGAACTGCAGATGCCATTGATGCCAATATTTGGGTAAATGACTATTTTCAGGTCAGAGCAGCAGACCAATATTATTCCCGATGATTCCATGTGCATGATGTACTGTATGTTGTCAAACAGTCATTTGACATCAATTGGGTTAAATTCTACCATGTATATGAGCTTGTTAAAACAGGTCTTAACCAAAAGTTGAGGCCTGGATTGCCTGAAAGCCTGAGGTATTATCATGACTTGCCTTGGTGCCTGCTTTGGCTTTTCAAAGTAACTGATCCCACTTCCACGATCAACCTTCAAACTGCAATAACCTGTCCAGCCACCTTCCAAACCCTCTTGATTCATTTGCCTGACCAAAGAATCTTCTCCCTAACCTTTCATTGCCTTCACATACCTAGTGTACTTCCTCAATAAATTCCACTCCATTATGATGGAAAATCAGCCTTTTCTACTCTGCATAAACCTTTCAGCCTTGTGCACAGTGGAATGTTATAGCATCCTCTTTGTGAGTGCTCTCCCTCTTTGAGTTAAGTCAAGAGATGGCTCAGGCCAACATTGACCATGAACCAATGTCTGGATGTCCCTAGAACGTTCTCAAATGAATCCATCAGACAACATAAAATCTGCAATTGTAAAATGTGGTGCAGTGAGTTTCCATGAAAGTTCTCTCAATCATTACCCAATACTTCTGCTAATTGTTTCAGAAATGGCGTTAACATAGGTTTAAGGTGAGAGAAAGGAGTTTTAAAGGGGATTTGAGGGGACAGTTCTTTTATCCAGAGAGTTGTTAATATCTGGAACTCTCTGCTAGAGGTGGTGGACTCAAATAAAGGAACTATGTTTAAGAGAAATGAGTCATTCATGAAATTAAAGATAGCATCAAATCAAAAGAAGAGGCTTATAAAGTTAACAGATATAACAGTTGGCCTGAGATTCAAAAGCATTTGAGAACTCAGAGGAGGAAGATGAAGAAATTGATAAAGAAATTCAACACTGTATATGAGTGCAGACTGGCAAGAAACATAATAACAGAGTGTAAGAGCTTTTATAGATATGCAAAAGGGACGAAAATCTAGTAAGAGCAAATGTGGGCTCTTTACAGACAGTGATAAGGTAACTTATAATGGGGAATAGGGAAATGGCAGAGGAGTTAAGCAATTACTTCACATCTATTTTCAAAGAGGCTGGCAAACAAAAACTGCTAGATATCTTAAACAATCAATGGTTTAGTGGGAATAAGGAACTGAATAATTAAGAATTAGTCAAAAATTTGTACCAGAGAAACTAGTGAGCTTAAAGGCTGATAAATCTGAAGGACCAAATGATTTACCATCAGACTATTGACAAGGATGGCTTTGGAGATCGTGGATAATCTGGTTATCATCTTCCAGAATTCTATAGATTCTGGAACAGTTCCTGTAGATTGGAGGGTAGCAAATGAGACCACATCATTTAAGAACGGAAGGCGAGGACCAGGGAACTACTTAAAATCAGCATTCGGGAAAGTGCTGGAATCTACATTGTAATAACGGAACACATTGAAAAGAATAATAGGATTGAACAAAACCAACATGGATTTATGAAGGAAAAATTATGTTTGACTAATATATTGGAATTCTTTGAGGATACGACTAGTAAAATAGATTGGGAAAACTGGAGGATATGGTGCATTTGGTTAAGGAGATTGGTAAACATGTATGTGATGTACTGACATGGATTGAGAATGGTTATTGGACAGAAAGCAAAAAGTGTGAATCCATGGATCCTACTCAGGTTGGCATGTTGTGAATAGTGGCGTAGCGTAGGGATTGGTTTCTCCTTTGTGACTCACAATTTGGCTAAGGGATGAAATATATTTCCATGTTTGCTAATGATACTAAACAAGCTGGGATTGTGAGTATGGAGGAGGATGTAAAGAGGTTTCAAGGGGATATGGACCTACTGAGTGAGGGAGAATACAGCAGATGGACATAACAGAAAAGCAAAGTATTTGTAAAATTGTGAGAGATCATGCAGTTGCAACTCAAAATTACCTAGATGTGCTCGTATACAAGTCACCGAAGGCCAACATGCAGATGCAGCAAGTGACTAGAAGGCAAGTGGTATGTTAGCTTTTGTTATGAGAGGGTTTGATTACAGAGCTAATGAAGTCTTTTTTTCAAATGTATTTCTAGAATGTTGCACACAGTTTTGGTTTCTTTGCCTAAGAAAGAATTTCATTACAGTGAATACACTGAACTTTCAGAGTATGAGAAGAAATTCAAAAGACTAGGACTTTCTTCTTTAGAACTAAGAGATATCATTGCATAATTTTTAAATGGCTTGGCAGGCAAGATACAGGGAGGATGTAACCCCTGTCTGAGGAGTCTAGGATCAAGGAGCAGTATTTGAGAATAAGATATAGGCCATTTAGGACCGAAATGAGGTGAAATTTCATTAATGTGATAAATATTTAGAATTCTCTATGCTGGATGCTTGTGAATGCCAGATCTTTATTTTCATTCAAAACATAAATTGATAGATTTCTAGGCCTTGAGGGAATCAAGGGATAAAGTGATAGTGGTAGAAACTGAGGGTGAAGATCAGCCATGATCTTCAGGGATACTGCAACAAGTTCAAAGGGCCAGATTGACTACATTTATTACATATATCCCAATGTTTCAGAAATAATCCAGTAATTCCCTTCCACAGCAAAAGTTGTAAAATATAAAATTGCTTTATTGCCCTTCCTGAGTCTGCAAATGCAAATCTCAATTCTTCTTACCAGCATTACCCAAGATAATGGGCAGGCACAGTAGTGTAGCAGTTAATGTAGTGCTTTACAGTGCTAGCAACCTGGGTTCAATTCTGGTTGCTGTCTGTAAGGAGTTTGTACGTTCTCCCTGTATCTGGGTGGGTTTCCTCTGGGTGCTCCAGTTTCCTCCCACATTCCAAAAAGACACACGGGTCAGGAAGTTTTGGGCATGCTATGTTGGCGCTGGAAGCATGGTGACACTTGTGGGCCGCCCACAGAACACTATGCAAAAGAGATGTACATGTGACTAATAAAAAATATCTTATGTTGATAACATTGATTGCATCTAGGCAGATGCAATCTGTACCCCCCCACCCCCAAAAGCCATCTGAGTTTTCTGGTACCCCTTTTTTGTTTTATTTTCCCCATTAGATCCATCATGAGAAGAGCACAGGAAAAAATACCCATAGTTTGCAAAACTGAAATATTGGAAACTCAGCAGGTCAGGCAACATCTGTTGATAGTAAAAACCAGAAGTGAACTTTCATTTACCCTGTTCTGATAAAACGATGTTGAACTGAAGTGCTAACTCTGTTCCTCTTGCTACATATGTGTTTGACATGATTAGTGTTTACGGCACCCAATTTTTTTTTGCATATCACCAATGTTTTCCAATTGGATGGCAGGAACAATTATTGAATATGGCAACTTTTGAAACAACCATTCCTAGCAAGTGAGTATCAGAGTGGCTTTTAAGTCTTTTTGAAATGATGGGTGATTGGTCCATTGCCTGCAATAATGACAAAAAATTACAACTTTGTCATTAATGTTTATTTTGCATCAGATTTAAATGAATAATGAAGTTGTCATGTATTCTAAGGAAGAAGGTCCAGTGCTATCAAAAAAAAGACCAGGCATGAAGTGCATTAGCAGAAGAGAATGTAAATGAGTTGATGAACTTGCATTTTCTACCCTCACTTGATAATTCCCATCAGCAAAAACAATTTCATCAGCAGGAATTTCCCAGCAATATTTTCACAAAGTAAATTAAAAGTCAAGCCAGTTGGAAATTGGAAGGCGATTCCAACTGTAGTAAATCAATTGTGCTGAATATTATTGCTTTAAAAAATAAATGCTTAGCACAATGGCATCCTGATGTCAATAAAGACACTAATTTCAGCAAGTTGTTGACTTACAGCAGGGAATTGACATGTCAGTCTAATGATGGCATTAAAATAAAAAAGGGATATTACAGTACTGAAGCTTTTTCTTTAATGCATCACTTTGCAAATTAGCACACATCAACATATAATTTGCTCCTGGTTTTGTATGAAACTGTTTTTACATAAATACACTAAATCTTTTAATATAGATTAATGCACTATTCCAAAAAACCATTTTTGAAAACATATAAAAGATACATTAGGAATTTGTAATGAAGACCTGGAAATGAGGCAGACTTTTGTGAACAGCAAAAATTAAAAACATAAAGTTGACAACTGGAAAGAATAATTAGTCAGTGTTAATACTCTGTCTGTATCATACAAATAGATGTGAGTGGTTATGAGTTGGACTGACACCAAATTAAAACATTCGCTACACTGTCCTTTGGCTCAGAACTAATGAATAAAATAGTTAAAATGCAAAATGTTGGAAATCTGAAATAAATCAGAAAATGCTGGAAATACTGAAAAGGAGAGGAAGCAATTGTAGAAAGAGAAACAGAACTAACAGAATTCTAGTGACAGATTATTGCTAAGAACATAAAGAAGTTGGCCCTTTAAACCTGCCCTGCCATCAAATATGATTATGGCTGATCTGTCCAAGGCCTCCCATCCTCTACCAGTTTCTCAATTCCCTGATCTTTCAAAAAATTTTTGTTTCTTCTTTAAATACCTTCAGCAATTTATCCACCAGAATCCTCTGGAATAGAAAATTCCAAAGATTCACCACCCACTGTGAGAAATAAGATATCTTTATTAGTCACATGAATATCAAAATACACAGTGAAATGCATCTTTTACATAGAGTGTTCTGGGGGCAGCCCACAAGTGTCACCACACTTCTGGAGCCAACACAGTATACCCACAACTTCCTAACCCGTACGTCTTTGGAGTGTGGGAGGAAACTGGAGCACACAGAGGAAACCCACACAGACACATAGAGAACGTACAAACTCCTAACAGACAGTGGCCGGAATTGACCCCGGGTCATTGGTGCTGTAATAGTGCATGTCCCCTCATTTGAGGTTCTACCATGTCATGCCTCTGTAGGATTTTAATAAAATCACCTCTCATTCTCCTAAACTCCAAATAACATACATCTAATTTCTTTAATTACACAGGCTTCTCATCCTAGCAATAGCCAAGTGAATTTAATATGAAATACTGACTCTTCTTCTCTCCACAGATACACCATGAACCACTGAGTATTTTCAAAATTTTCTATTTTTGTTTACAAAAAGTTAGTTCTGATTATGAATCACAAAAATAAATTCAACAAGACTTTGTAAAATTAGGACCTGACATGCATGACTGAGTTATCATTCCTGACTTAGGTCTTCAGATAGCCTAGTCAGGTAGGGAAAAGGCTTTTTCTCTGATGACTCTGTGAAGCCTGGCATTTGTAAAGCACTCGTATATATGCTGTGACTGAGCACAGGTAATAATCTTGCATAGAACATGGTATGTAGGATAGAGAACAGTAGAGCACAGGAATAGACCCTTAGGCCCATGAAGTCTGTGCTTCATGCTGAATTAAACTTAATCTGTTCTGCCTCTACATGATCCATATACCTCCATTTTCTGCATGATCATGTGTCTGTCTAACAGCTTCTTAAACCCCACTATCATATCTGCTTCCATCACTATCCCCGGCAGCCCATTCCAAGCACCAACCACTCTCTATGTAAAAAAAAACCTGCATATCTCCTTTAAAGTTTCCCCCTCTCAACTTAAATGCATGTGCCTGCCTTTTACATAACAACCAAAATCTTGAACAAATGAGGGCTTGAATGCCTCCTCAAAGAAATATTTGTAATAACAATATCCCATGTTAAGATGCTTTCTGCTTTTACAAACACCAGTCCCAGTGCTCAGCTCACATTTACAAACTGTATTGTCTAATCCTATGTCAAAGCTATTTAAATTGAAAACTAGGGCAGGTTATAGTTTCCAAGTTGAATTCAGAGAAATACTGCAGAAATTACAGTATGAACATTCATAGCCATGTTAAGGGGCCCAGGATATATTACCTGTACCTGAATGCCAGTTGCTCCCTTGCTACCAGGCTTCAGACCTTTGGACCCGCTTCAATGCAGCAACAAAGAAGAAGTTACTACTATCATCTTCAATTCTGAGATGGAGGGTCCAAGGACAAGATGGCAGTGGGGTGGGGGTGGCAGTGGCACAAACTGCAGCAAAGACGCATGGGTGGTGGTATATTGAACAGAAGCCAGGTCTGGCAGGCAGTCAGTAATTCATGCATGGGAGACGAGCAGCATCCTTTGTTGAAACATAAGTGACTCCCTTTCGTTTCATGTGGATTTGAGAAGAGTAATTCTGAAGTGCCCCAATGCTGCCCCTTGGAAACAATAAACACAATGTGGTAAAGGCCAGCATGTAACCCAGATGGTATGGAGACTACTGTATCTAGAATACTGGAACTGCAATTATTACAGACTTTTTACTGAAGAATACTGCAAAAAATTAAAGAGAGTTGTGAAAACATAAATTGGGGAAAATAATTGATTCACATTTGGAAACAAATGCTAAATTTATTGTTATAAGAATGAAGTTGTAAAGATTTTGAGGAGGCACTGATGGAGAGCAGGAGATTCCACTGAAGGCATTAATGGATGACCATTCAAAAGGATCTATTGACAATAGTTTAGAAACATCTGCTTCCCCAGTTGATACCATGCACAGCTTTACCAGAAACTGTGAAAGTGACCACAGCCTTGAATATTATTTAACTAGGTCCTTCGAAACTGTCCAGTGAGCATAGTAGCATCAGTCATCCATCTGTGAGCCACTATATTAAGAGTGGTTATGGATGCTTTGCTGATGTGAGCAGCCTGATTTATCACTTTCTCAGTGGACCCTGCACTGCAAAGAGAATGAATATTGTTTTCATGGTCTAGCATGATTCCCTCAGGTACAGGCTGCCATTGATTGTACTTATATGGCATTGAAGGCCTTGATTAAGAATCCACAGCTCCTCAATCTAATAAACCAGAAAGTAGTTTTATTTGATTAATGTGCATTTGGTGAGTAATGACAGTCATACAATTTTCCACAAAATTGCCAACTACCAAAGAAATTATCATGACTCATTTATATATGGGATGTAACATAAGAAATAGAAGGAGTAGGTTATGAACCTTTGAACCTACTCTGACATTCAATAATATTGTAATTGATCCTTGACCTCAACTCTACCTCCCCACCTGATCCACATATATTCCAGCAATCAACTGTGCAATGTAAATCAAATAGTCAGGATGACAGATAGGAAACTAAGGATATATCCTCCACTGAAAATCAAAAGAGGATCTGGATAAGCATTGACGCAGAACCTGAGTAGGACTGAAACTAAGACTTCTACAACATTTCCACATAGTATCCCTAGTCTTATGCCAACAGATATATTCCTTTTGTCTGATCCTTCTCTCCTACCTGCTCTATAAAACTTAAAACAAACTTGCTTTCTTTATTTCCAAATCCTGATGGTCTTTGCCCTGTAATGTAAACTCTATTTCTCCTTCCACAGATGCTTCATGATCTGTTGTGTATTTCCAGTACTTTCTGTTTTTATTTCAGACTTTTAACATCGGTTGTTTTTTTTTGAGTTTCACTCTTCCACATATCCCCATAGTTTGGAGCCATTGGAGTTTCCCTCGCTTCACTGTTTATCTGGAGAAAGTAAATGGAGTTGAAGGAGAAGTTTTTCAATGTGAGAATGAAGTTACCCTGGCAAAAGACCAAGTGGTGGGAACTAGTTGGTCCTCTGTTCACAGAAGAAGTAGTGAACTCTCAGACCATCTTGATGTAAGATGGAGTACATTAGTGACTGTATGATGCTGCTTCCTATACTCGATACAAAATTAAAAAATGTCCTTACTTTTGGGGTCATTTTCTGACCTGTTCTCACTTTCACAAGGTCCATTTTGGACTCTTCCCTTACCTTTCTGCATTTCTCTGTCTCAGGAAAAGGTTAGCAACCAATATCCATTACAAGCCCACAGACTCCCATGGCATTTTCTCTTATAATTCTTGTCACCCTGCGTCCTGAAAAGACTCCAGTTTGTTTTCCCAGATCGTCCATCTCTATCAAATACGGTTTGATGATGAGCCCTTTCACATAACTGCCTCTGAGATGATTTCCATTTTTCTTAACGGTGGTTTCCTCTCTACCATCATTGACAGAATTCTCAACTGCATCTTATCCATTTCCCACAGTTCTGTTCTCATACCCTCTCCTCCTGGCCAGAACAAGGTTCGAGCTCCTCTAGTCCTTATCTTCCACCTCACCAGCCCTTGCATTGAAAAGATCATCTTTCACAGCACCTGTAACAAGATTCCACCACGAGATGTATGTTCCTCTCCTCTCCTCTTTCAGCACTCCAAAGGGATAGTAACTTATGTAATTCCCTGGTCTAATCCTTCCTCTCCCTCAATCTCTCTCCTTCCCAAGATATCTTTCCATGCAACTGCAGGAAATGCAACACATCCTTTCCCACTATTCATAGATCCAATCAGTCTTTCAAGTTGCCTGTCACTTTAATTCTCCATCTCACTCCCATTCTGATCTATCGGTTTGTTGTCCCTGAATGGTTCCAACAAGGCCCAATGTAAATTTAAGGAACAGAACCCAATTTTTCATTAGGCACATTGAAACCTTCAAGACTCAATATTCAACTTCAACAATTGCAGATAATTTGTTTTCTTGATTGTATTAGAACTGGCTAGTTCTATTGTAAAGTTAACCATCTGTAATATTGATACTAATTTATCTTGTCCACAGATGCTACCTGAGCTACTGTGCATTTCTAGCATTCTCCGTTTGGATTCTGATTTCAGCAAAAGTTCTAACCTGTATTTCACAGCTTTTGCATATCCCTTTCATTGTTTTCTCTCTTTCCAACTACATTCTTCAATCTATCAGTCATTTAGCTCTGTAAATTACAAAGTTCGCAAACCTGGCCTCACCCTATCAGTGATGTTCCCTTTGTCCTATTCATCCCTTACCCAGCCTCTCCACAACTTAAAACAAATTGTTTTCTCACTTTTCCAGTTCTGATGAAGGGTCTTCAGACTGGAATGTTAATTCAATTTCTCTTTCCATAGATGCTATCTGACTTCCCAATTGTTTCCAGCATTTTCTATTTTTATTCCAAATATCTCCAATATTCCTAGGTAAGAACAAACTTTAGGCTTCCACATTCAACAGAAGGCAACATGTATAATGCCCTTAGTAGAAATTGAATTGCCTTTTTAGAAGACAGTCAAAACACTGAAGTTTTGTTTTAGTTTATTTTCAGGTTGAGGAGTAATGCTGGCCTGCTATGTGCTGCAGAGCTATGCATTTCAAAAAGGCCAGATACAGATAGGGTGAGGAAGATGAAACATTAACCGATTTAGTTTTCCCAATATGGATGTTCAGGAGAAAGAGAAGATTGAGGTGGTCCCTAGAAGTTCATTGGCTGCAGAATTGCATTGCGTTACATTCATTTCCTTGTCATAATGGGTGGTAACTTGCATTTCATTTTGATTGTGAATGATGAACGCACATTTCTAGTGTGACTTGTGGTACTCCATAAATTGGATAGTGTAGCAGCACATGATGCTTATGTGCATAATAGAAGTATGTAGAGTAGATGGTTGGATGAAATCAATCTTTGTACAAAGCTGATTTGAAATCAGCTCCCCCCGCACC
>JARFYF010000063.1:100524512-100536913 GCA_030265395.1 Rhina ancylostomus
CTGAGCACAATGTAGTGAAGAGCTAAAATTCAGATTCTAGGTGCCAAGGTTTTGAGATAAGAGGAAATATTGATTCATTGAATGGTTGACTTCCCTGAAAAGAAGCATCTGAAGTTGACCATATAGAAGTATCTATAATTCTTATGGGGGCAATGAACAAAAACAGAATGTTAGTTTAAAACACTTGAATAAATATGAGACAAATAAAAAGAATTTTAGCAGAGATACCTGTAAATCCTTTTGCACATAACTATTGACTAATGTGTTGAATAAATCTCCAGTTGGAGCAGTAACAACATATGCTATGATGGAGGATCCTTCCACATGGATTGAAATAAGTTGACCTGAATGGCCTTGCACTTGTTTAACTGTTATGACTTTGGGAAAAGTAGTGAGCCTGTAAACTACAAGGCTCTACCTTATTGCTGCTTTTCTCTAATACTAAAGGTGTTTATTTCCCCACTTTTATCAGGAAGGTGTGTGAGTAACCTGACAGATGCATGCTAGTACTGCAATCAGAGATCTCCAGTGGGTCTGTGCCACAAGATTTGAATGCATAGGTCTCTTTCATTACCACAGAGAGAACTAAGCAGCTAGTCAAGCTTAGTTGCAAATCCTTGAGTTGCAGATTCCTTGGGGCAGCCACATTCTTGATTCTTTGCTGAAACCCTGCTTTATATGAAAAGAAAGAAAAGTATGAAGTCAGGCATCACAAAATGCTTTACAGACATTAAAAACTCCAGAAGCCAAACAGAAAATGCTGGATAGATTCAAAAATGAGGTGACATTTGTGGTGAGAGAGATAGAGTTAAAATTACAGGTCAACAACTTTTCATCAGAACTAAGAAAAGTTAGAAATGAAACATGTTCTGAATTGCAGAGAAGGGAGAGTTGTGAAGACAATGACAGTAATGTCTGTGATAAAGTGGAAGCCAAGAAAGATTGCATGGCATAAATGGTGATGGTGCCAGCTGAGAGAGGGTGGTGAAGGTGTGTAAATTGCAGATAATATTTGTAATGTATTAATTTGTGAAATTTGTTGTGTTTGTCTGCTTTGGGGTTGACATTGTGCTGGCTTATCAGTAGTTAACCAGCAGGGGAAGAGAGGAAAATGAAGATCATTGCACCTCAGTGAAGAACACATCACAATCTATGACAACTGAGGCTTATTACAATGTGTTTGAAGAAGATTGTAAATAGAAGGAGATGAATAAGGACAGAGGAGAGAGAGAAAAAAGCAATGCCGGAAAACTCAGAGGTTCAAAACACTGTGGTTGTTCAATATTTAAAATGAAAGAGAAGGCTGGAAATACTCAGCAGGTTAGGCAGCGTCTGTGGAGAGAGAGAAACTCAGCTTATATATTTTGATCAGAACTGTCCAGTCAGAAATTGACATGCTCTCTCTAGAATTTACCTTGGGTTTCTTTAGTGGAACGAAAAAGGCCAAACACCATCATAGTGTAAATGAGATGAAGAATTAATGTAACATTGAATGCAATACACTAAATTGGAAGAAGCATAAGTGAATCGTTACTTTACCTGGAAAAAGGATTTGGCTCCCCAGAGAGTGGGAAGGGAAGAGGTACTGAAAAAAGGGTAAAGGGTGTTGGTGGAAGAGTGAATAAGGAGTCATAGGGAGAATGGTCCCTTAACATTTTTGCAGAGTCAAAATTGATGGAGATGTAAGACGATGAAGCTGAGGTCTTTGCTGAGGATGGGTCATTTAGGATCAAAGATGGGAAGATCAGAGAGGATGATTGAAACACAGCAAGAAGTAAGACAGGGAGAGAGATAGGGTTCAGAGGGAAGTGAGAGGGGAGAATGATGCAGAAGAGTATGACACTAATTGCCAAAGTTTGTGATTTTTGATGACTGAAAAGAAGTATTTTATTGAAGTAATGAAGGTGGTGAAGGAAGAAGTGGAACTGTGAACCAGAAGAGCTTTGAAGTAGGGTGAGTTATGCTTTCGGAGAATGAGGTCAAAAGCATGCATGTGCAGATGCATCATATTAAGTATATATCTCATGCTGTGACTTAGACGCACTTTAGAGGTTTACTCATTGTCATAATGCATCTTTTTACAATAGTGTCTTGTCAGTTTTATTGCTTGTCATTCTATGGAAAGGGCATGATATCAAGTGGTGTCCGCTCTCCTTAAATGCTTCCTGATATTCCTCTTCTTTCCCTGACCAGCACATGTACATTAGGCTTCTGAATGGGACATTTATTTGAGTGCAAGTGACACATGGACAATTAATAGTGATATCTCACTACCATTTCACAAAAGGGAACAAAATTGACTGCAATTTTTAAAAAATAAAATAATTAAATATTCTTAAATTCTTCCTTCAATAAATGGAATTCATTTCTAATTCAAACGTATTCTAACTTCCTGTTCCAATCAATGCAGTTGTGCTCATTTACTTTTCTTACATTTAGCTTTGTGAAATAGTTGTTTATCAATCAGTTTGTTTTGTAATCAACCCATAGTAATTGGCAGGAAACTTGACAATGAGGGATTTTGAGAAGGCATTGGACAATCTACGGAATAATAGGTATATGAGGGTAACCAGGTTTTGCTGAGCTAACCTTTCATTTTTGAAATTATTGGGCATCAGTTGTTTTCTCCTGAGCTGGCAATAGGGTGCTGGTTTTCTTGTCCCATGTTTCTTCTATAGCTATTCTTGTATCATGGGGATGCAAATGCTTCCTCCCCTTCATGCCATCTATGTATATCATCATTGCCTGCAAGTTCTGAAAGTTGTGCATTTATATTCCTACCTACATATGAAAATGTTGCTAGAGTTAATACCTCTAATGCAAGGATCAGCCCCAATCACTACTTAACCAACCTGCAACAAGTCTTCAGTTATGAGAGATAGATTGGTGGATTATTATGTAACTAAAGATCACACATGAAGTCTCATAATTCTTATTGCAAAGTACCGTATATTGAGACTCAAATGTTTGTTCGGAGATTAATGAACAAGGTTGAAGCACATGCAATTGAGAATGATAAACTAGCATGGGTTTAGCACTGGTTAACAATGAGAAAATAAAGAGGAGGAATCATCAGGTCTTTTTCAGGTTTGTAGGGTTTTGTCTATAGGGGTACCATAGGGAGTGATGATTGGCCCCATCCATGATTTAGGCTGATGGGATCAAAATTTAATATTTCCAATGATGAATTGCTGATGACGTGAAACTAACTGAGAATCTGAAATATTAATTTGAATATTGATGAAAATGCAAAGAGGCTACAAGGGAGTGTTGCAAATGGGCAACAACATAAACAAACTGAGTATATATTGGAAAAAAAAGGTGATTTATCAACTTCTGTAAGTGACCCAGAAAATTAGAGTGTTAAACGGTGAGCAATGAAAGCTAACATGGAGGTGCAGCAGGCAATTAGGAAGGCAAATGCTATGCTGGCCTTCATTGTAAGAAGATTAGAGTACATGAGTAACTCTTGCTACAATTATGAAAAGTTTTGGTGAGACCACCCATTGACCATAGTGCAGAATTTTGTCTTCTTATGGAAAGAAATGCACATTGGTCCACAGAGGGAACAAAGTAAGATTCACTGGTCTAGTTGTAGGATGGTGGACTTGTCATAGGAGGAATGATTTGGCTAGTCCTATCTTCTCAAGACTTCAGAATAATGAAAGGTCATTCCTTATTCTTCTAATCTCTTAAAGACCTCAACAGGCTAAATGCAGGGAGAATGCTTCTCTGGGCTAAAGAGAATATGACCTTCTCTTCCTTCACTTTTATGAGATAAAAACTGAAGTATTCTCACAGGAAAATTCTAGACTTCAATGCAAAGCAGTGTTGTTGCTCAAGAAGGTACATGCCAAAGCAAACCTTCCTCTGTTCAATGACCTTGACAATCCACCATCTTACAACACCTTTTGTGCTTGACACTGTCGTGCCTGGATGCGAAAAATAAAATCCTGTAGCAAGAAGACTGGCATCTGGCAAGAGGCACTAACCAATTCCTGAGTGGTTGCCCACTTGATCTTAACCTGTAATGTTGTCAAGGGGCACTTTTAATGACCTTTAGTCTGGGTAAGGCCTTTGCAGTCCATCAATGGCTTTCTGATTTCTGAGATAACTCAGTCTATTGTTCTGGTGAATTCCAAACTATGACACAGTTTGCAGATCATTTCCTGAAGGTCATTAATGATTTAGATAGTTTGTTTCATGGTCACTCAAATTTAAATTCCCCAACTGCCATAGTGGGCTACCCATTGTGTGATGAGTAAAGGATGATTATTTTGGGAGGGAAACACAGTTACAGATTTTTTATCTGGCAAATTTTAAGCAGCCTAAGCAAACATGGGTTACTCTTTTGATCAGTCTGAGAATTCCACCTCTTCATTCTTAAACTGTGATAAATCTATTTTAAGATTCACGTTTCCAATTTAAACCACAATCAAACAAGGGCAACTCAGAATGGTAACCATGGAAAGCTGACACTAATGTTTGAAAGTAAATTGTGCGGTATTGTGCTCATAACTTTTGATTGTTGTCATTTTGGATGCCTTTATCTTCATTTAGAAATCATCCTCATGACTGGTGTTTTCTCATGAACATTTCTGGATTTCACTCTTTGACGGTAGTTCTTCATACGGATTCCCTTTTCCATAATACGTATGTTGAAACAGTTAGAAGAATAAAGACAATACAGAAGGCAAGAAGCTCTGCTTATAAGACAGCACAACAAAAAAATCCAGATAAACAGAAGAGAATAAAGGTATAAAATCTATAGGAATATTTTTGGGAGTTACAGTATATGCATAGAAGTTAGGATTCCACAGAAGCTTGGAAAGAGCTGTGTTCCATTCCTCCTCATTTTCAACCAAGAAGACTGTTCATAATGGATCACAAAATCATTGATATATTTTATACTTTACATTGATATACTCGCTCATTCCAAGAAGCAATGAGTGACTCAGTCAGATTAGTTAGTTTACAATCCATTCTTGCACCAGGGAAAAAAATTAAAGCCCTGTTTGTTTGAATAGCCCAATTCATTATGTTTGACACAGAAAGAAGACATTTGAGTTATTTGGACATTAATTTTTTTGATTGCTGAGTTTCTATGAATATGTGGAGCTAAAGTTTATGTTTATGCAGTCAAACAATCTGTACTATTTTGTCAACTGAAAGGATTCTTTTTCTTAGTTTATTATCAGCAAATAGTTGCTATGGAGCACATTGTGCCTCTACTTCCTCAGAAGACTAAGAAAATTCAGCAAGACCACGATGACCCTCGCCAATTTTTACAGATGCACCAGAGAAAACACGCTATCCAGATGCATCACAGCCTGGGATGGCAACTGCTTTGCCCAAAGACCACAAGACAAAGGAGCAGAAGTCGGCCATTCAGCTCATCGAGTCTGCTCCACCATTCTATCATGAGCTGATCCATTCTCCCATTTAGTCCCACTCCCCTGCCTTCTCACCGTAACCTTTGATGCCTGGCTACTCAGATACCTATCAATCTCTGCCTTAAATATACCTAATGACTTTGCCTCCACAGCCACCCATGGCAACAAATTCCACAGATTCACCACTCTCTGGCTAAAGAAATTTCTCCACACCTCTGTTCTGAATGGGCGCCCTTCAATCCTGAAGTCATGCCCTCTTGTACCAGACTCTCCTACCATTGGAAATGACTTTGCCACATCTACTCTGTCCAGGCCTTTTAACATTTGAAATGTTTTTATGAAGTCCTCCCTCATTCTTCTGAACTCCAAGGATTACAGCCCAAGAGCTGTCAAACGTTCCTCATATGTTAACCCTCTCATTCTTGGAATCATTCTAATGAATCTCCTCTGAACCCTCTCCAATGTCAGCACATCCTTTCTTAAATAAGGAGCCCAAAACTGCATGCAGTACTCCAAGTGAGGTCTTACCAATGCCTTATATAGCCTCAACATCACATCTGTGCTCTTATATTCTATTCCTCTAGAAATGAACGCCAACATTGCATTCACAATGGTCAAAGCTACAAGAAATTGCAGAATTGTGAACGCAGCCCAGTCCATCATGAAAACCAGCCTCCCTTCCACAGACTCTGGCTACACTTCCTGCATCCTCAGGAAAGCAGCCAACATAGTTAAGGCTCCCTCCCTCCCTGGTCATTCTCTCTTCTTTCCCTCCCATTGGGAGCTCAAATTCTGGCAGGACTTGTAGAGTAAATGGCAGGGATCTTGGGAGCATTGATGTGCAAGTCCAGTGGCAATACAGGTAGACAGGGTATTAAAAAAAGGTATTTGGTATGCTTGCATTTGTAGTTCGAAGCACTGAGTATAAGAGTTGGGACATCATGTTGAAATTATATAAAACAATGGTTAGTGCAGTCTAACCATTGTTTTGTACATCCTTCCTGTAGTGTTGTGACCAGTACTGTATTGCGTACGGTGCTGGTCACCACACTACAGGAAGGATATGGTAGCAATAGAGAGTGTGCAGAAGTGATTCACCAGGATGTTGCCTGGAATGGAGTGCTGTAGCTACAAGGAGAGATTGGGTAGGCTGTGTTTATTCTCACTGGAATATAGGAGGCTGAGGGGTGACTTTACATAGGTTTATACAATTATGAGGGGGGATAGATATATGGAATTTTTTCCACAGTGCAGTTCAGGCGAGTTGAGAACTATGGGGAACAAATTTAAGGTAAGAGAAGAGAAATTTTAAGGATATCTGAGGGACAAGTTTTTCCACACAATACTGGTTATCTGGAATGAACCATCAGGGCAGGTGGTGGAGGCAGATAAAATTACAACTTTTGAAAGGTATTGGGACAAGTACTTGGATTGTAGATGATCAGAGGGATACAGTTCTAATGCGGGCAAATAGGATTAGAATAGGTGGGCATCACAGTCAGCATGGATGAAGTGGGTTGAAAAGACCTGTTTCTGTGCTGTACTTTTCTATTATTAATATGCCACTACAGGTATATCTTTCTTCAAATTAGTACCTATCATACCAAAGCTGCCAAAATTCATTTGTCCTATGATAAACCACAATCCCTCCTGTTCTTTTCAGAATCTAGGTAAAAACATTGAATTCTCTTTGGTATTTAGAAATCTCCAGTTGTAATGTGGCTTTCTACCTCTTTAAGAAGTGGAAGTCATCAACAAGGTATGTCCCCCACAGTGTTGCTCTTCACAATTGCCTGGAGATTAGGTTCCAGAATACAAAACAAGATAAGAAGCTGAACCCTTGAAAAAAATACAGCCTTTAAGGTGATACAGCAGATTTATGGACAACTACAGAGAGAAAACTGGGAGATCAACTCGTGAGAAAGACTTTCAATTCCATCAGTTCATCTTATTAGATAAACAGCAGCTGTCATATCCAAAACGTTAGACATCAACAATTCTTTGCAAAGCAGACCCATTATAAAAGAAGTCCCATGTGGAATCCTGGTTTAAAAAAAATCTTCAGTTTCTGTGGAATATGTTTCCAGCAGAAAGAACCTGAACATCACAAAGATACTCCTAAGTACATTAATCAGGTAAAAATTATGTAAGTTTAAAACTGAAAACTCAGTTGGACTCAGCTGTGACCATTATATTTGCTATTTATTGATTTTCCTTTTACAGATTCTAGGTTCCATTTAAGGAGCTGGAGTACAATGTATGCATGAATACACCATATAATTTTCAGTCATTTGAGATGGAAGTAGTCCCAATCTCAACTTTGTCCAATGTGCCGCAATCAAATTTGCTGCCTTTCTCTGATGTTTTCCAAAAGACTAGCAAAGGTTTTCCTTTCAATTATTTCTTTAGCTCCCTTTTCAAAAATATAGTATTCATGTTGCTCTTCACTTTGACGGATATAAAATATGAAGCTACCAACAAAATATTCTTTATTGAAGGTAAGCAGCACTCAACACATAGGTGTCGAGGGTACAACAATACCACACATCATATCACACCACATCATACCCATAGTTCTTAACGGTACACCAACTTTTACCATAAAATTAATACTGAATTTTCTTTCACCTCGTTTTCAGGCAGCAAGTTCTGCATCAAAGAAAGTCAGACATGTAAAAAATTCTTCTGATCTCCCATTTGGTTCTTTTGCCAGTCACCTTAAATCTATATCTTCTAGTTATAGAAGATAACTAGAAGACAACCCGTCTTCCAACAGAAACAGATTTAACAAAACTTGTCAGCATTCTGGATGCATCAATTAAATTTCTCTTCTCGGCTCTAAAAGGACCAATTTTAGCTTATTTTACCTTTCCATATAACCAAAGCCTGTCACCTTTCTGTTGAATCTCCCCTGCTCCCTCTCCAGGGTCTTGACATTCTTCTTAAAGTGTGATGCCTACATTTGGAAATAATACGCCATTCTAAATTGTAATTTATAAAAGTTCAGCATAATTTCCTTGCTTTTGTATTATGCCTCTGTTAAAAACACCAATTAACCCACATTATTTTTAATAACTTTACCAACTTCCTGCCACATCAGCAAAGGTAAACTCTATGCTTCGGTCTTCATGCACCACAATTTAAGGTTATACCATTTTGTATTGCCTTACTTCATTCTTCTTTTCAACTATTATCAATACTCTCCTGAAGTCTGCCACTATTCTTCTTACCTTTAAGTTCTATTTCATTTTTGAAAAGAAGCTTAAGAAATAGTTATTCAGTTTATGACCATACCATCTCGTCTAGACCATTGAAGTATATCAAAAAGAGCAGTGGTCTTAGTATTGCCACCTGAGCAACTCTAAATATGGACCAGGGAAACAACCTTCGGTCTGAAAAACAACCATTTTCCTTTACTCTCTATCTTGTGTTTCCCTTTCTGAGCCACATGTAAAGTAGGCAAGATGAATCCATTGTTGTACTTCTTATATGACTAATAAATTAATAGCTTTAGATATATTGCCTATTGAATTTATTAAAAGCCTAATTAGTTCAGCTTATTACCAGTATGCTTGCAGCTTTAGCAATGACTTCAGGGGTCTATGCAACCTTATCTTTTGAATCGGCATTACAAAGTTCAATGATTTTCCTCAGCTGGGATGCAGTTGCCTAATTCCTTTATTATCTGGGTGGTGGATGCTTTATATTGCAGTCCCAGATTTCATTTCTTTGACCTCCATATTCTGAGCAGATGATGCAATCAGTACTAATAGTAACCAGCAAGTATTCAAGATGTGAAAGTGGGAAGTTCTTTTTCTGCATCAACAAGACAAGATGGGCAAGAACATTCCCATTACTAATGCCCGTGTCCCAGAAGGATAAAAAACTACCCCTTAATCTTAACTAATAGGGAATTAATTCTTTGTATGAAGGTATCAAGTGGTCACATAATTCTTTATAAGATAGAATTGTTTACAAGACAGAAGAATAGTTCCATCCATAAAGTATAACCTGAGATACTACCTGGCTGAAAAGGATAAATACAATATGACATCATTATTTAATGTGAGAGTGAGACACTTGGACTTTATGCTATGAATCTAGTTGACTATAATGGGATACCTTTTTATGCATCTAAAATACCACAATAGTCTCACTCCACCACAATTAAGCATAGAATTTATCCAAATGTGATTAAAACTGAAGCTTTTTGATCACCATTTAAAGTTATAAATGTGTTTCAGATAGTTTCTCAAGCATAATAGGGCTAACACTCCTGTCAACAATTCAATTATTTTATGTGTTTTTGCTGATCCTATCCAATATCTAATTAAACAATTCCATTATTCATCTGTGTAACAATAGAACACCTTGGGGTTTGAAACAAATGTCATTTCTGGAACCTTCAGAGGGGTGCTGAGGGGCTGCTGTAAAGAAGAAATCCTATTTATACAATGTAGCCAGACATTCTGGTAAATCAGAGTTACAATGGCCAATTGGGAGAACCCAGCAAGTGTCTTTTTACGATTCTTCATAGACATTTTGCTAATCTTTTTGAATGTGAACTGAGAAACACATGGGGAGACAAGATCATATATGAATTATTAAATGGCATTATTTCAAAGTCAACAAAGCGTGTACAGAGTAACTACCAAACCAAATCCTATTTAATTCATTCAATCTCACTTCCCATCAAGAAAAATGGGAAAAATAATAACTTCTGCCAACTTTCCAGTCCATGCACTGACATTTGTTTTTAAAGTTATTTCATCCCAGACTACTTCAGCTACAAAAACGAATCCTCTCTGCACTTGTTTCCTGTTTTAGGCTTCCAGCCTACATTTCACAGTAACGCATTTAAAAACCTGACTGACACTACCTCCTTGTTTTTCTCCATGTAGTTGGACTTTGAGGTTGTTTTATAGCAAATGGCTTAGCAATATCCACAACCACTTGATATGCAATTTTAAAGTAAACATATTCTGTGCTTCTCAAAAAGAATGGAGATCATTTGTGTCATGAACCTGAGATAGGACAATTGATCCATCCATTTTGTATTTATGTGCGGTTTTCTTTGAGCTTTGATATGTTTTGATCTGGCCTGTTCAGCTTTAATATATACATCTTAAATGTTGTTTCTTAAAAAAAACTGATGTAAATTAATATTTTTGTTTTAAAACTGATCTGTAACTTGATTTAAATTTCTTTTTCTGAAAACAAACTCTCTAAATCCTGATAACGTATTCACTATGATTAATTAATACAGGATAATAGATTGCAGAAAATTGGGAAGTTGTTATCAAACCAAAAATCACAACCATTAAATAATTTGCCCTACAATTCATTACTGGTTCCTTGATGCCCAGAACTAGAAAGAATAATGGTCTGTAGACCCGAAATAAAAAATAATGTTACTCATTGAGAATCAATAAAGAAGGCAACTAAAATTATAATCAAACCCTTCTATTGGTCTAGGAGTATTATTGGATGACATAATATTGCACTTATTTCAACTTTTCTCCTTTACAAAATATTTCTGAAATAGTAAGCATTCTTAATAGATTTTAATAATTATTGCTTAAATGTCATAATCAAGTGTTTTTAAGTTAAAATTATGAAACATTTTTTCCTGACCCACATTTCAGAGTTTTGCTCTTTCTTCTCTTGCTGCCCAATTCTCTGCCCAATTCATATGTCCTGAATAAAAACTGTTTTCAGTAGGCCCTCTGCCTCCATTTACCACCCTTAACTCAACCTGAATTGAGGAAAAGGTGGGAACTGGTGTTCAGTTTGAAAGTACCAGTAAGTGAAGGAAAATGGCACTACATTGAGACATTGACAACCTCAGAACATCTCTAAGTACTTCACAGCAGGGTTCAGTCATTGTTATAAAGGGAAATGTGGTAACCAACAGCAAAGAGCAGTGAAATAAATTAATTGGCTTTGATGATTTTGGTTGAGGCCAGGATGTTCTGCTATTCTTCAAAGTAGCATATCTATTGTATTGGTACCTGTATTCTACCAATACAGGTAGAAGTACTGGGTTTCAATCTAACATTTCAAACAAAGACAATATTCTTTGCCAGTATAAAGCACTGTGCTGATAGGGTCAGTCTATATGCTGATGTCCTGTGCTGAGTCTAAACCCACATTCTTCAGACTGAAATGGCAGACTGCTGCCATTAAGTGAAGATGTGCAAATATCTTCCTTGTCAATATCTGCATTCTCTCCTGAGACTTCTCTTCTGTACATTAACGATTTCTCAGTTGTTGTTTTAATACTTTCTCTTAGATATATGCAGAGCATAGATAGAGGAGTATCACAAATTAAAATGTACAAGATTTCAAATATTTCATGCATCAGATTAGTACAGTCAAAACTTAAAACTCAGGAGAGAGGGAATGACCAAAGAAACAATTTGTAACAGTGCTGTTGGAAGTTGTTGGAAATTCAGAAGCAGATTTATATTAAAGTCACAATCATATCACACAGAAACAACCCTTTAGCTCATCATGTCGATGTTAATCCTATTATCCAGAACTGAATGCAAACCAAGGTTCTGTTTAGATTGAAAGATCAAAACGTCGACTCTCTTTCTCTCTCCACAGATGCTGGCTTACCATTTGTTATTTCTAGCCTCTTCGGTCTTATTTCCGTTCAGGATATCCAGCAGTATGCTGGAATTTAAACAATCATTCACCATCAACAGAGCCGGGGAGGGAGGATGCTGGTGGAGGGGAGTGGCGTGGGCTTGGTTGTTATGTTAATTAAGCACTTGGCGCTCTTCGATCCACCAAGATGTTTATACTTTATATGAAATTCAGCACATATTCACTGTTTACTTTTTCGAATAAATGGTTCCGTATGAAGCACGTACCTTACGCTTGTAGTGAAGGTGCAGTACGATTGAGTTCAAAACACCGAAGCGTTACAATGACATGCTTGCACTAACGTGGAAGAAATTGAGAAGCACTAGCAGTCGGTGCTGTAAGACAAACATAATGGTA